>JAVQJF010114907.1:0-13964 GCA_036023855.1 Gadopsis marmoratus
AGTCAGACACACACACACACACACACACACACACACACACACACACACACACACACACACACACACACTGGGATTGTGCACTGCACAGTTGCTGCTCTTTTTTTTTTTTTTATCTTTGAGGAGCCTTGTCCTCCATCCTTCCTTCTCCTCTGAGCGAGAGGACAAGAGAGACAGAGAGGAGGAGGAGAAGGGAAAAGGACGAGGAGAAGAAGGAGGAGGAGGGGGAGAGGAGGCAGTAACCCTCTCCTTTACTCAGACACACAGCAGAGAGAGCTAGGGAGAGAAGAGTAAAAACCGACAGAGAGAGAGAAAGCAGCTTTCTGTTCTATTTCGCCGTCTCCTGTGGTCCCTCGGCCAGCGAGCGGCTAACAGGCACCGCTCATGTCCGTGAACTCGGAGAAATCCTCGTCCCCCGAAAGGTAACACCTCCTCCTTCTCCTTCCCTGTCTCCTTATCTATCCTCTCATCCCCATATGTCTGCGTGCATGTCCTTCTTTCTGTCTGTTGTATTGCATTCTTCCTCTCTGACCACCAATCCCCTCAGCACCTCCATGTTTTGTGCCCTTGCTCTTTCTGTTTCTGTCTAAGCTGGTTTCTTCTATTGTCTGGGTCACAGCAGTCTGACTGTAGCAAGGAAAAAAACAACGCAGTAGTCCACAGTTGCATGGTGCTGTAACGTTTCAGTCAACGTCTTTATATTCTGAACATCTATAATACAGTACACACACTTAAGCATTGGCTTAAAACATAATTTGCACACCTCGACACAGACACACGCTGAAGCTGCTGCTGCCTTCTGAGGCTGCAACATCTCCTATGACAACAATAACACACTCACACACACACACCAGCACGCACAAACACACGCACACACTGTTTCTTTATGGCGCTGGAGAACAGAGCTTACACAGCAAGAGTGTCAACACACATCAGCATTAGCACAGCAGCAGCAGTGCATCTCGGCAGCGATGCAAGACAACAGCTTCGCCACATGACGCACCTCAGCGCATAGCATTACTGAACAATGGCACCTCTGAACGCAACTTCTATGCAACACACACGCGGGCAGTTTTACCATATTCTGATCAGCTGTAAGGGGTGCATTGCATTTTATATTGTGAATCATCCAATAAGGGCGTTAAGCATGAACATCAAAGTCACAAGACATTATTAGTCACATGGCACACCGTGGCTGGTTGAAAATACATACAAAGGCACACTCACACCAGCATCATTTCAGATTGTTTTGACTGAATATTTCACAATACGCAACAAGCACATGTATCTAGGCTAGCCATGATTCAAAAGCCATTCCAGACTTATGCCACCCTTGTTATTCAATAACGATGAATGGCTTCTTTAGTCATTTGTACAGATTTCAAATTAAACCTTCCCATGCAGACTTGCAAGATCAAAGTGAGCACCGTTTTATTTCTTACAGGGTTGCTCAGGTGATCCTGATTTCGAACATCTCTGTTGTTGTAGCGTAGTGGCTTATTGTTCAGGGAGTCACTGCACTCTTAACTCAGTCAATTAAAGAAGCCGACCAGACCAGTTTTTGGTGGGAAACAGACGAGGAGTGAAATGTTCGAGAACAGTGGCTCTGTTGCTGGTAGTTTCCATCTGCGTTTTGAGCATTGAATCTAAATGTGAATCAGTCAAATTTCGTGATGTGTGTCCAAACCTCTTGACTGCATGGCACAGGAGAACCCATATCCATTCAGATCTGATCGGACCAAGCCCACATTCCTCTTTCAGTGTGCAAATGTGGAAAGAGCTCCATTTGACGGGTGCTGGAGGGTGAGGAGCAGGCAGACTGGATGACTCAGGTAGCCACTGATGCTGTGCCAAGTGCGATCAGGCAGAGCCGCTGCCATCCACACAACCCAGCGCCAGGCCCCAGACTGGCACACTCAAACACAGCGCAGTGGGCACACAGTTAGAAGGCAGAAGTAAATGGGCACTAACAATGTCAGGCATTATTACATGGGCAGTTGGGCACAGAGGAGGGCGGCATTACATTGGCAGCTCCAAGGATGGACATGAAGTGAAGTTTAATCTGCAGGAACAGGCAGTGGATACAGATACATATTGTAGAAAGGCATCTAAGGGTGAATCCAATGATCATAGCTTCTAGACAAGGAAAATAGGATTCCTGACCTCGGAGACACACACACACACACGCACACAAACAAACATAAATATAGACTATCATCTGGTAGCCCTGGTGTGGTCTGGTGTTTGCGGATTTCACCACTCGGCTAGTTTTCTCCTTCCTCTATTGTTTGGGTCACAGGCGTCTGACTGTAATTAAGAATAATGCAGCGGCCCCTTGTTGCGTGGCAGGTAACAACAAAGAGCTACACTCACACACAATCTAATGCCGTCCTTAATGGCCGCAGCATCTCATATGACAACAATGCGTGCAACTGCCTGGTCTGTCCATCTCAGGTCGACCAGTCTGGCAGCAGCTTATCTGAGGTGTTAGTATAACCAGTCATGGGGTTTTATCTCCTCATCTCTCTGATCTGTTAATTCATTAATACCTAATAACGTGATCAGTTATGAACTTCAGGGGCAGACCAGCTGCTAACACCCCTATGCTCAAAGCTGTATTTGAATGCTACAAGCTGAGCAGTGCGCAGAGGATCAGAGGGGAATCTGCAGGCTTGTGCGAATGCTACATGGACAGCTGGGTTGCCTTTTGGGCTGGCTACGTGCAGATACCAAACACAGCAGTTCTTTCTTGAATAAAAAAGAAGTGCATAATTATACTGTTCATTTGCATAAGTTGGCAGCTCAAGAAAGAGATTGATATGGCAAGGAACACGTTGGAAAGATCAAGCTTATTGAGGTGCAAGTACAGTGTTGTAAGCCACCACCAATATAAACCTCTGACAGTGTGTATGGGTAGTAGTATACAGAATTCTGCTGAACTTAAAAATGACTCATTAACTGTTTTGACAATCGATTAATTGCTGATAAATTGTCATTTATCAAGTAAGCCTTCAGCTTCTCAGATGTGAGGATTTGCTGCATTTCTCAGTTTTATATCACTGTAAATATAAAATACTGGTACCTTTCCGTTATTGGGCTGTTGGTCGGACAATACAAGAAAGCTCACCTCGGGCTCTGGTGATGGATATTTTTCATGATTTTTCTTTTTTTTTTTTTTTACATTTCATAATCGATTAATGGAAAGAAAATGTACAGATCCATTGATAACGTAAAGAATAATTAGATGCATCCCTAATACAGATGCTGGTTATTATATTAACTAACCTATACATTTGTTTTTTGCACACAAAGCAGCATGAACTGATTTGGAAGTTTAATCTATTCTATGATTTTACTTAAGGCTTATATTTGTGTGTGGACTCAGTCTATATTGGGCCTGTGTTTTGGGACATATCAGCACAATGTTTCTGTCTACAACACCATCTGGGCCCCGGGCTTTATGCGCGCAGACACACACACACACACAGACCTAGTGCTTCATTTAGGATGTGCAGTAACTTGTTTGTCAACAATAAAGTAGAATGGAATGGATCATTTTTGTGCACTAAAACGAAAAGAAAAAAGATCGATGGAGTTGGGACCCGAAAAGAGCAGGAGGCAGCACTCACATTAGGAAGACGATCCCTGTTGTGTAAGTTGGCACACAACACATGGCCGAGATGGAGATGGAGGACAAGAAGTGTGTCTGTGCGCGTAAGGAAACCTGGTTGCGTGTGAGCAGCTTAAAGCTTCAGCGGCGTGATGGCGTGTCGGTCGGCAGTTGGGTGGGGGGGCTTATGTCCTTTTGAAGAGACTTTCTTTAAGGATTAAACAAAAGTTGAATAAATAAACACCCAAAGGTCAAGAGTTTATCGGCTTTGTTGTTTGTGGCTTTTGTAGCTGTTGAGAGACAGGAGTACTATGGGGTGTTGGGTAAAGCTCGATGTCTTGGTTGCTGATTGTCTTGACCTTCAGGCAGTGTTTATTCTGTGGTCTGTGTCTCTGAATAAATGCAGTGCTTAGGCGAGCTGTTGAAAATCACATCCACTTCAAACATGACAGGTAGGATTATTGTCTTAAATTAGCATGTGATACGTGATTTTAGCGTTCTTGTATGTGTGTGCTCGTGGTCCTGTGGGTGTGAGTGTGCATCTGTACCTTGTCAGTGTGACTGGATGATGCATGATTTATTTATTTATTTACTGAAACTGCACGGTCTTCACGGACACCGAACAGGAAGAAGAGAAGGAGGAGGAGCAAAGAGGAGGATAGAAAAGGGGGAAGAAATAAGATGAGTGAGAGTGGGAGGGAGAGGGAAGGTGGGAGGTAAAATGAGATAGATAATATAAAAGGTAGCATCACAAGCGAGAGCCGGATTGATGGACTGAACGTTGTCCCAATGATCTGATATTAGACACACACACACACACACACACACACACACACCTCCAGACATTTCCAACATCTAAAGATTTCCATCTCATCTCCTCTTTCATCTACTTGACACCGGTTGAAACGCAGGTTACAGGATACATCCAAATACTCCTACAATGCGGCCTCCTTCTAGCCTCCTTCTTTCTCTCCGTATGTATGACTAACAGCTCTATGAAACTGTCTTATGAAAATGAAAATAATTGTTAGTTTCAGCCCTGTTAAATTATTTTCATGATTAATTGGTAAATTTCTCTGTCCCAAGGCGATGTCTTCAACTTGCTTGTTCATCTGACCAACGCTTAGAGATGCGACGGTTAGTTGATTTAATGATTAGTCAATTGACATAAAACAATCAATGCCAACATTTGCTAGTTTCAGCTTCTCAAATGTGAGTATTTGTTGCTTTTGTTTGTTATAATTGATGGTAAATGAACTATCTTTGACTTTTTGACATTTTATAGACTAAGTGACTAATAAAGAAAATAATTGGCAGATGAATGGATAATGAAAATAATTGTTAGTTGCAGCCCTAATTCAGTTTACTATCTTGGAAGACTAAGAAATTATTAAATATTCACGTATGATAAGCTAGAACCAGAAACAATTAATTGAACAGAATTATTAACGATTAATTTTCTCTTAATCTACTGATTGACTAATCTGCATATTAGAAAAAACATGCAGGACAGACCTGAAATAGATTAAACATAAGCAAAATATAAAACGGAGGAGAAAAGTATAGGGCAGATAGAGCGGCAGAGGATACTGTGTGAAGTATTGGAATGTGTCCAGTCGGTCAGTAAGCCAGGACCATGCAGCAGACGACATCACATCCAGCTCTGGGAGAACGGGCCATCAGCTCTCACATTCATTTTATGTAGCTTCGACTGGCCTATATGGCCTCCACCATCTTCTTCAGTCCGACCCACATCGCTACAGACACACACACAGAGACATGAGCAGCCCCCGCCATGCAGCGACATGACAATAGCTAATGAAGCGTGGCAGGGAGCTCGCTTGCAAACTAGCCGGCTTGCCCTGCCTGTCTGGCTTCCTGGCCTCCATTATCCCCACCGTCCCAGCAGCCCCCCTCTCATGTCTGGAAAGAAACAGATGTTTGCCTCTACTCCAATCTCCATTTTGGGAGAAGGAGACATCCTCATGCATGTTATCTCTTCTAGCCCTCTGAGGCCTTTTAGGTGATGTAGCAATAGAAGTGTCTATGGGTGTGTGTGTGTGTGTTTTCAAGCCTCGCAAACAAGTCTAACCTGACTGCATAGCACAACTTTCTCGCCGTGTCCCCACAGAATGACACTGGGAATTTCCACCCTGCTCAATAAAATCCTATGTCGTTAATCAGTAAAAGGAATCACTGAGTCAAACATCCAGCAGCCCCGGAACAAGACACCTCACAAGTAGTGTGTCGAACGCGATCACCATGGCGATACCCCCAAGGAGTAGGCCATGTGATCCGAACCCAGGCACCTGATCTGCCGCGAACGCCTCGGTAGGGTTGTGGTATCAGAAAGCGTAGTAAAGTGTCAAAGGTCATAACGGGGATATCGGTAGATTAGAATGGATTACAAATCTATATAGTGCAGGGTGATACTGTTAATGTGGTGGGATGAAACTGAAATCACTTTCTAATGACTAAATTACTAAACAGACTCCATTTCAGTAATGTAATAGTCTCATATCATATGAAAAATCACCCACTGACCAAAAACCCCCCAAAACAGACACAGTGTGAGACAGCTAAGAATCAAAAGCCACGCTAGGAGCTCCGCGAGGCTGTACTTAGGCACAGTGCTGCTGTGCATTAATAAATTACATTAATTAATTAACATTAATAAATTTAGCAAAATATATTTAAATAAATATAAAATATATTTAGCAAAAAACAGCAAATTACCTCCACAGTTATGTTATTTAGTATTTTATATTACTGCTTTGTGCCGTGTGTGTTTGCGTCCACTGTTCCCAGTCCCTGCTGATTCAGCATGTTTACATATACGCAGCATTCCAGTCTTTCCTGTGCTGTTCCGACTATGTCAGATCGCTCACTCTTCCCCCTTTCTTGCTTTTCATCTCTTCACCATCTCCTCCTGGTTCTGTCTTTATTCTCTCTTCTTATCCAACTCTCTCTGAACTTCTATATCTCCCTCTGTCATCTGGCGTTGGCTCTGTTCGGGAGGTTTTTAGTGTCTCTGTTGGAACGGGATGTCATGCAGTTGTCTTATAACGAGTGGGGTCATTGGTCTTGTTCGTTGTTGCTGTGAAGTCATTGTAGAAGAGTTATCAAATGAACACTGATAAAGGTCTGCACCACATTTGTTTAACATTGAGACTGAAATGCAAAAAATGTATTTGATCTAGTACATATATTGGTAATCTGCGCTAATCTGCGCTGCACTAATTTTCCTTTAATACATGCATGTCCTATTTGGTAACACAAACAATCTCACTGTGGGTCCATAAAGCGGCATGCGTGCATTGTTTGTATATTGTTAGCCACCAACTGAGCACCAAGAGGAACTCATTGGTTTTTAATAAGCAATTCTAACAATTATAATAATAGACTGTATTCCCATTATGCAACAAGAGCTTGTTGAAGAAAAAAACATTCTCCTTTAGATCCCCTATGTTTACTGTGTAATGCCATTTGGCTGAAGTGTGGATAGTTAGCATGCAGCTAGGGCCTTTCTCTCATTATTTTACAGCTATCTGCCATCAGTGAATTAGTCTTTCTGGAGTCACCTTTACTGCTACAACGCTGTGTAACTTATACTCAGCAGCGACATGGAAATGGAGGAAGAGTGAGAGAAGGGGGAGAGGGAGGAAATGAATTTGAGCTCTTTTTGGGGGTTGGGTAGAGGAACGTGGTACAACGATAGCCCTAGGACAGAGATGAACCCACTGATCGGAGAGATGGTGAAGCCAAAGGAAGAATGCTGGCGAGGGAAAGAGACAGACCAAGATAGAGACACAGAGAAGAGCAAAGGACAGCAGAAACCTCAGGAGACAGCTGATGGAGACCGCTTGGGAGCCTCAGATAGACAAAGATAAAACGCAGAAGGGGGCTGGAGAGGAGGGAAAGTGAGGGGAGATGGACGGAGAAGATAGATGGCTCTCTGCAGACTTGCACATTGTGTTGGGTAATGCTAGGTCACCGGGGGACTAATCTCCACTGATGCTGCAGCGTTGAAGCAGTGGAATGATAATGGCCTGTTTGTGCGGCTTTGCATATGCATGTGTGTGAAAAGATGATATGTTTGCATTCAGAGGTACCACTTTTTGACTCCTGCTGCAGCTACGCACAAACACACACATAGACATGTACATATTTGAGCACATAACCCCCTCGTCAACGCCTTATGCCCTGTAGGACTGAGTCACTCGTCTGCTGCATAACTGAGAACAATATTCATCTGTTGTGTCTGAGAACACTGTTCAGCTGTTGTGTCTCTTCCTGCAGCGTGGCTATGGGTGTTTTTTATTTTTATTTTTTTTTGTCGGTGGGTGAGTGGGTGGGGTTTCTTGAGCTCTGGACTCGTTGACACATTTCCAAATTGTCAGCATGCCAACCCTGCACGCTCAGCTCACACCTGTAGGCCTGTAGTTACACATCAGTAAACTGGCGGTAACGTCCAATAACGCCACGGCGATGTGCGTTTTCCTGTTGCCGCACACAATGCCAAGCTGGGTATGGTGATCCTGGTCTGTTATGAATACTCTCCCCCATTGTCTGGGGAGAGTCTAGATAGGACACATAGGCAGAGTTCCTATGAATACTATATATACAGTACTGTGCAAAGGTTTTAGGCAGGTGTGAAAAAATGCTGTAAAGTAAGAATGGAAGTGTTAATAGTTTACTTTCATCAATTAGCAAAATACAGTGAATTAACAGAAGAGAAATCTAAATCTAATCAATATTTGGTGTGACCACCCTTTGCCTTCAAACCAGCATCACTTCTTATAGATACACTTGCACAGAAACGGACAACGTTGAGGATCGTAGACACAGTGGTCGGCCAAGGAAACTTAGTGTAGCAGATGAAAAACACATCAAGCTTATTTCCCTTCGAAATCAGAAGATGTCCAGCAGTGCCATCAGCTCAGAACGGGCAAAAACTAGTGGGACCCAGGTTCACCCATCTGCTGTCTGGAGAAACCTGGCCAAAAGTGGTCTTCATGGAAGAGTTGCAGCCAAAGAGACATACCGAGAAAAATGGCAGCAGGTGCTCTGGACTGATGAGTCAAAATTTGAAATATTTGGCTGTAGCAGAAGGCAGTTTTTTTGCCGAAGGACTGGAGAGCGGTACAATAATGAGTGTCTGCAGGCAACAGTGAAGCACGGTGGAGGTTCCTTGCAAGTTTGGGGCTGCATTTCTGCAAATGGAGTTGGAGGTTTGGTCAGGATTAATGGTGTCCTCAATGCTGACAAATACAGGCAGATACTTATCCATCATGCAATACCATCAGGGAGGCGTATGATTGGACCCAAAGTTATTCTGCAGCAGGAAAACAACCCCAAACATACAGCCAATGTCATCAATTACTATCTTCAGCGTAAAGAAGAACAAGAAGTCCTGATGGTATGGCCCCCACAGAGCCCTGATCTCAACCTCATCGAGTCTGTCTGGGATCACATGAAGAGACAGAAGGATTTGAGGAAGCCTACATCCACAGAACATCTGTTAGTATGTTTCGAACAACCTACCAGCCGAGGTCCTTCAAAAACTGTATGCAAGTGCACTTAGAGATGCTGTTTTGATGGTGTTTTGTTGGTGGTCACACCAAATATTGATTAGATTTAGATTGCTCTTCTGTTCATTCACTGCATTTTGTTAATTGATTTTTGAAAGCATTCTTAATTCACAGCATTTTTTCACACCTGCCTAAAACCTTTGCGCAGTATTGTATATATATTGTATATGTACCTATATGAATTCTGTGGCTAATATAAGATGAAAATATGATCAACTGACCGAGTGGCAACACCAGAACTTATGTTACTATATGACTAATTAAGATAAATGTGGACAAAGCTGGTTTGCTGGGTTTCTCAGTCATCTGTCAGTTCAGTTCAGTTTACATATTATGTAAAATCACAAAATAATTAAATTAACCCTGTCAGGTATGGTATGTTAATATCCATATTATAGAAATATCGTACAGACCCTGCAGTAATAAAGTGAACTAGTGCAGCAATTTCTGTTCCTCAGCACTTGTTAATAGCGTTTACCAACTACTGCCACTGTAAGGGTCTTGCTGCCTTTGTGAAATATATTACGCATAATCAGTGAGGAATTTAACATTGTTTTATGCACACAGAAGTGGACACGTTTCCTTATATTTTAAGATTATGTAAAGAAAAAAAGTTGATTGAGCAAGCCTTTGTCAGACGTTTTAGGTAAATATTTAAGTTGATGAAATCTTTACATACAAAGTTCTGTTAAGCTCTGATGATGTTTATAATATCAGTAGCCAAGCTGGCCCGGTTTAGGGAAAACCAACGCAGGTCATTAATTTTAATCAGCTCCACTTTTTACAACTGGCTTTGCACATAACACCTATGGCCTCACTGGCAGCGTCGCGCGCTGTCTTGAAGCTACCAGACCCAGTTCTGCTCTGTCCTACCAGCAATATGTAAAACTTTGACTGCAGACACAGTGGCATGCTAATGAGCTGACATTCAAATCATATTACAAAATATTTTTGGGAACAGTGTTGTCTGGAAGCTTAATTGACATTCAGAGCATATTTTAGGTAACATGTTTGTTTTAATGATCATGCAGATTACGGTGCTAATGTGTTGTGGGTGTTGCATTTCTTATCTATATGTGAGATATGGTGTGTGTGTGTGTGTGCATGTAAAATGGATGCCTGTGGACCTACGTTATAGTATGTGTGTGCATTAGTGCCTATATGCGTACAAACCCAGGCGGGCATTGAGAGGGATCCTTCGCAGGTGGGTGTCACAGTCCCATGTGACTTCTGCTGGAATTCAAGGCTGGGTTTGTCTTGTCCCTCCGCTGCTGTATCCGTGAGTCTACAGCAGACAGCGGGAGCTATTCTGTCTTCTCTGTTCGTCTGTCCATCCCTCTTTTCTTACCCTATGGAGTTAAGCTCGTGTCTGGACATTAAGAAGAAATGGGGTCTGGCTTTGTGCGTGCTCCGCCTGCGCCACAGGGCCCTCCGAAACAGGTAGAGGGGCAACAAAATAAGAACCAATGAGAGAAATAGAGTATCGAAGGGCTGATGGATTGACACAACTAATAGGCAAGGTTCAAGACTGGGTGTGAGTTTTCATTTTCAACTGGTAAAGCTACGTTTCAAGACTATTGTGTGTGTTTTGTCTTAACATTTTATTTAACGTGGCCCTTTTTTCCTCCTCTGCCATACACATGTAGAGGAGCAAAGAATGAGCGAGAGAAGGTGACAAAGCGGGGCTGGATTGACAGGACTAATAGGCTAAATAATGATTTTTTAAATATGCACTGGCCAAGCTCCAGGGCTATGGTAATTTTGTTATTAGCATTACCAAAAATGCAAAGTGTTTTTGGGCTTTCGCCTCTTACCCTTCCTTAGTGGTTGTTGGGGTTTATGCAGCCTTAAATAAATACCTGCAGACACTACTCAGGGCTAAAACGTTTAACCTTCTGCCACCTTTATTTTTTTGGGGGTGAAAAAGTAAGCAAACCTTTTTAACTTCATATTTCAAAGGTGCATGATTTGCCTTGATCCGTTTATAACTAAGTTTTTGTTGTTGTTTAATACCAAATTAATGAATGGAAAGACAACAACAAAGCTGTCTATTGAGTGTATTGTGATGGTGGTTTTCACATCAAATAGTTTTGGAGCATCTCAAAGGATTTGCTCTGGGAGTTTCTTTTCAGAAAGGAGTGATAACCAGTTCTACCACTTAGTTTTGAGTAGACCACAATCATTATAGCATCAAGGTTTAAGCCCAGTCAAATCATTTGTTTGTTTGCATTCCTGCCGCTGAGTAAGTGGAAAACAACACACAGGCTTGGATGTGTCACACCAGAGAAGGTGTAATAATGATTGCTGCTATTTCTAAGACATCCTTCCTTTTTATTTTGTTTTTTGATGTCGTGAGGTGAATCTCAGAAACACATGTGTCTCTGAAACGCATCAAAACAGCAATTCATATTGAAACAATGTTGATTTATTTCCCTTTATACACATTTTGCAGGAAATAAGCTAAAATATAAGAGGGATTTCATCCTGTGGAGACCTTTGCAATTTTGCCATCAGAATGTGGTTCTGGACATGGACGTGGAAAAATGTCTAAAAAGCTCCAATGTCACTTTAAGGCATGAAAACAAACTCTCTATATTTGCTCTTCCTCGGATTGACAAGCCTATCTTATATCTTTTCATAGTTCTGAGGCACAGTTATATACACAGTATATATACAGTATATAGATCTCATTAATGGTGACATTCTCTTTGATTGGCAGTGATTCAACTGAATGATTTTAGAGCCTGCGTCAGAAAACAAATAACGTCAAGTTACTTATCAGGAGGATTATTGCCTCCTAGCTCGGGATGGGGCCTTGGCTATCATGGGGCCCCTTGGGAGTGCTGAGCAGGCTGCAGCAGCAGCAAACTAGCAATGACACGATTCCACTGTGTTGCTTGTAATGACTGTGAACTTTAGTAGATTAAAAATAATAATAAATAAATAAATTTCTCTTTTAAAATGTCCACCTCAACAAGGTTAGTGCAGTGTTTTAATTACTGCAGGCCATTTGCAGAGCTTAGTGAATATAAAGCCAAGTCATATATGAATACACAGGATTTCCCGTTGTGGTTGTCTTTTCTGCCGTAGTCCAAATATTCATATAGGGGCCTGATTCATGTAAAAAGATATGTAATGACCCATGATCGTGACAAGACTTTAGGTACCTCATTGTATATCTGAAGGAAAAGGGAAGCTCCATTTTCACCATTTTCCCAAGTAAGTGTTGCAGTATTTTTTTGTTAATTATATTAGTCTGTAATTTGTCAAAATTGGCATAGATCTTGATTTAAAAACAACAAGATAACAGGACAGCGGAGTCCAAATAGCTCTTATTCACTAGACACAGACAATCATGACATACATTAATGATAGCTTCTGGCTCAGTAATTCCAGTACACTTTCATTAATTTTATTAATTACGCCTGTGCCTTCCCACAGTGATGTCAAAATGTCTGCCAGTAAGGAGGCATGTAGCTTTTCCTCGATTTATTTCCAATTAGTCTCATTTCTTTTGTTTGTTTTTTTGCTTTCAAACTTCTGAATTTGAATGTCCCGAGCAACCATAATATGAAAACAACACAAATGGGCAAATTACCTTTCAGAGTCACAGTTAAAGATGTTCTCTTTAACATTATTTCATTTTCCTGAATTTCATTCTTCTTTCTTCTTTTCCCCCAAAATCTACCCAAAAAATAAATTCATAAATTGTCGCCTTTATCTTGGAAACAATAAATGTAATGACACTTTTTCTTAATACATCG
Organism: Gadopsis marmoratus; assembly: GCA_036023855.1. NCBI lineage: Eukaryota > Metazoa > Chordata > Actinopteri > Centrarchiformes > Percichthyidae > Gadopsis > Gadopsis marmoratus. The sequence continues at coordinate 12,963 of JAVQJF010114907.1, forward strand.
GGACGTAACACTTTCTTCCGTACATTTGCTTATTTGTAAATAGTTTGTCATATAAATTGCTGTACGACTGGTTTGGTTGAGATCATTGCTAGACATCATTAGCTGTTGTTTCAGCTGTCTCAGTTTACTTATGTAGGATTTCTAAAAAAAGATTATTGAAAGTTAGAGTTACATAATACCATATATTTAACTTATTTCAAAGGCCTAATAGAAATGCTTGTTGAGTTCTGATATTCAACCTCACTTCCTGCTGAGAAAGTCCTGATCCGGTCCATGTAGAGAACCACAGGTGATGAACACGCGAAAGAGTGATGGTAGGAGCATCACAGGCTTTCACTCTGCTTGTATGTCGGTGTATATTTCTGTGTGCCTACAGTGTGTTTGAAATAGCATTTGTCATACATGCACATGGCTTCCTGTGACGCTCGCGCTCGCTGTGAGTGTGTGTGGGCGGATGTAACCTCCACAATATCAGGCTTTGAGGCCCGGCTGACATCATTGGAATGTATATAAATACAGAATGCAGTGAATGGGTGGACTATATAGAGAGGAGTGTAAAGTGAACTGCACAATGAAAGATACAGTAGATATACATCAGCTGTGTGTGTGTGTGTGTGTGTGTGTGTGTGTGTGTGTAAGAAATGTTGTAAGATGTTTCCATACTGAGCAGAATAAACCATTAGGCCCAGACTAATGGCTTTTTGTGCAACAGAGCACAGAACACACACATGATGCACACAAAAACACATGCATATGACCATGGATATGGTTTTCATGGCGTGTACGTGTGTTTTTGTGTTTGTGTGTGTGTTGAGGAGATGGAAATGGAAATGTGCTTGTCCTACTGGGTCTGCATCCATGTCACTTGACTTCCACTGCCTCAAGGCGTTGTGTGTGTGTGTGTGTGTGTGTGTGTGTGTGTGTGTGTGTGTGTGTGTGTGTGTGTGTGTGTGTGTGTGTGTGTGTGTGTGTGTGTGTGTGTGTGTGTGTGTGTGTGTGTGT
>JAVQJF010114929.1:0-30838 GCA_036023855.1 Gadopsis marmoratus
TGTGTCTCAGCCTTTCAGCTACCCGTCCCTCGTGTTGCCTTGCCTCCCCCGTGGACTTTCCCTGTGCTCTGTTTCCCCTTGGACTTTTTGTTAACAGCCTTGCCTCCCTGTAAGTGTCCTTCGTGTGAATAAATCCCTTCCCCTTTACCTCAGCTGTCTGCGACTGGGTCCTTCCACTGCCTTCACCCCACGGTCCTTAACAGCATATGCCACAAGGGTTGCGTTATATAGAAAAGACAAAGCCTGTGTTTGCATGCGAGATTGTTTTTCAGTAATCTCAGGAAGATTAAATTAAACTAATTATTAATAATTAAAATGTCTGACAGAAGGTGAGGTCCTTTAACCTACGTAGCATATCGCCAGACAACCAATCTTCTATTAACATATGAAGCTCATTCAAGTTTGTGTAGTGTGAATAAGTGACAAAAAACATTAACTGCTGAAGGTGCTAATTTCTTGCACATTTGATCGTCATGGTCAAACTACAAAACCCCTCACTTGATTTAGGCTTTATTTTAACCAGCTTTGTTAATCATCTGCTTTGCTGGCTTGATAACATTGATTGTGACACTATCCGGCTATAAAAACAGCTATAACTATAAACAAGTAAAAATGAAATTGAAAGAAAATGAAAGAACCTTCTGAAGCTGTGCTACATCACTTACACAAATAATGTAAGCACTGTATTCATGTTAAGTCATGGGACAGTGGTTTTGTTGATTGATTAACTAGCATTTGAATAGTGCTCTAATCTGAAAACATGCTCTTGTTTTGAGCTTGGAAGTTCATTCTTGGCCTTGAATGATCTTTTGACAAAGGTATCTCTACTTAAGGTCCATTTACTCCAAACAAGTGAGTAACTGGACCTTGACTGGAGATTGTTTTGTCAAAATCTCTTATTTAATTCAATAAGTGTCATTCAATAAGTGTTGTTTCTTTATAAGCTAATGCGCACAGAAGTGTATAAAGAACTTTGACTAAAATGAGAATAATGGAAAAGACAATATCATTACAGACAAGAAATAAAAAATTTTGACAATCACATAATATAAAAACATCATTTTCAGAAATAACTTAGATTGAAGATTGATTTAAGATTTACAACATTGAGGTAAAATATACTGTACAATTAAAACAAAATGTAAATTACATTACACTCCAAGATTGTTTGCCTTTATCCTGTATATTTGGCAATCTCACTAAAAGTGCAGTTTCCTCATTTTTTCACACATTTGTTTTACATGACCAGGAAAGAGTCCAGCTCAATATCTTCACACCAACATCAGTACTTTTTAACTCACACATGCTGCACAGTGTTTGCACATTAAGGAAGAGAGAGTTAAATAACATGTGACTAAGTCTCCTGGCTGGGCTTCAGTCAGGGACGCTGTGGCCACACGGCAAACCTCCCCAATCACTGGGCTACCAGGTCGCATGAAGTAGGTGCTACTCATTCAGTAGGTGTTTTCATTGTTACAGTCACTCAGTAGCTTGTGTTTGGTGATTCCTGCCTGGTGTCTTGGATCATAGAGTTCCCCCCCAGACACACCTCCCCTCCTGATGGAGCGCAGATGTCGTGCCGACACAGCGGGCAGGTGCCAAACTGCTGGAAGACCCTGGAGGCGCAGCGGTTACACAAACACCGGTGGCCACAAGGCAGAGTGATTCTGGCCTCTATTACCATGCACACCACGCAGGCCATTTTGCTGCCTTCACCTGCGATCAGATCCGAGAAATCGCAGTTACAAGACTGACATCAGAGACAGGCAAATGTGTGCCATGTTTTAATTCAACACAAACTACAACAGCTCAGATAGTATTTGGTTTAGACTCTTTCTTACCTGCTGGGATTTCTCTGACAAGAAAGGGGATCCATTTCTCGCTGTTTCCATCGAGGCTCGAGACATCAAATCTCAATCTGTAGTGGTTGTCACCGTCAGGTGAGGTGAGGCATTCAGGTGCAGGACAGGACCTTCTGGTGTAAAACAGCACCCTTCTCTCTGAGCCTGCAGCAAAGAATAGAGGCATTAAATCATTCACATTCAATGACTTGGTACATGTGAAATGTCCTGCCAACAAATAAATAAGAGCAATAGAACCAGGCAGTACAATAACCAACACACCATTGTTATTTAATAGCAAACTTACCCAGGAGGAAAATGGAGCACGTCTGTCCGTAGATGTCTATCATGGCCCACAGCGGCTGGCTGAGATCCACTCCTGTCAGGAGCTTGTGCCGCCTGATGTTGTCACTTGCGACGTAAACGGTGCCTCCACAGGAAACCCAGAACTCCAGCACTGACCCTGCTTGGCAGTAGGATTCTTGCACAGCAGCAGCCCAGTGCCCGCGGATGTCAGTGAGGTTGGGGATGGCCATGTGGGGCAGAGGCAGAGGTCTGGCCGAGGGCGGCACGTTGGTGAAGCCCACACGCAGAGCTCCGTACCAGTTGAACAAATCTTTCTCCACCCTCAGGCGAATCCTCTCCTGCACCTTCACGGGGCGGCTGCTGAACACCAGGCCATTCTTGAAGGTGCTCTCCGTTCTCTCTGCGAGGTGACAACCCCGGCTCAGGCGGACCTGGTCTCCCACAGCCTGACGGTGGAAGGTCAGAGGACCGAGGCAGGACAGGCCGCACCTGTGTGACCTCTCTGACCTCGCTGACCCAACAACCGCAAAGGAACAAACGCACAGTTAAGGAAGCCACGTTCGTAGACAATGAATTATTTTTTGGCTGAAGCATGTCGATTACGTCATGTGTCACAGACAACCACAATAACGAGCTGGGATTTTTCATCACTACCTGAATACTCATTTTGGACTATAAGAAGTGAATAATAACATCCTCTTATTGCTAATCATTTCCTCCTCATGTTTAATGCTACTAATACAAATTGTTTGTATGATTCCATCATTGAAATCATAGATAAATAATTTTAACCTCAAGCTGACAATATCATTATAACAACAATTTACAATATCAATACATTTCTTAACACTATATCTTGATCCTTCTTCTCCAGCCTCCTTATAATCTAACTGGATGCCAGGTAATTTGCTCTACTTTATTACACAGTGAAGTAATAATGAAAGTAGCCACCTGTGCTTTCACTTTTGAGGAAGAGGTGAAGGTGTGCCTTTCATGAAAAAACATTTAAACACTGCATTTAATCAAAGCATTTGTTAATTTGTCAACGGACAAGATGCAGAAAACAATAACCCACTAGCCGGCCAGTGAACGTAAAGATTTATCCTGCAGGTGTCAATCAAGCACCTGTAGCAACTACATAATGTATAGTATGTGAAGCCTTTTACTCAAGCTGAACATGAGTGAACATCAGAAGCAGAACATTTCCAGTAAACGTGTAGTTTCTTGTTAACTCTTATCTCTCCCTTGTTGCACACTTTATGGCATGGGTCATGGGCACGTAGAACTGATAAGAACTGTATCATATTTTTTGCAACAATGATCACTTTCTTGTAATAGTGGCTGTCAGTAGCTCTTGAAAAAAAATTGGAAAATAGAGATGTTTTCATGATGTACTTTCCACGTAAAACAAAATGCAGCCATAAGCGCTATTTTAATACCAAAGCAATGTACCTTTGCCATAAAATTATCAGCAAAAAAGCTATTTTCACTAAGATTTGCATTAAGATAAGATACTCCTTTATTAGCTCCTCAGTGAAGAAATTGCAGTGAAGAAAAAAATAGAAGGATAAAAATATTTGCATATATACAAAAACTACAGAACAATTACTGAAATGTTAATGTATTACTATTTACTTATTTTCAGTATTAGTATTCAGTTTAATAACATCAAAAATGTTACCTAAATTTAACTTGACAAATTGCGGTGAGCAGAGAACCTTATTAAAGCAGTACTGTGAATTGCATATAAAGATCTCACCTGAGATCTCGTTGTCAGTCTCCTTTACCATCGTGTAGACCATTGTTTTCTGCGTGTCTTGAGAGAAGATGTGCTCACGTCTGTGTCTTGGTTCCATTGTAATTAAGCAGGAGGGTTGGCTGGCTTCAAAACATGGTGCACGTGTGACTTGAAAATACAAACATCCCCTGATTTAAATGGAAAGGGAAAAGGGAGGGGCTGAGAGAGGAGCCAGACTTTTACCTGAAGTTGAGGGCAGGGAAGGCACGGTGCCAACATCTTTCTTTTTCAGTGTGCCTCCTGTTTAGCTGATGTGGTCTCCACATAAATTTGTGACTTTTACAGCAGCAGTGCAAACATAAAACCTCAATGTGAGCTCCTGACTTGTGCATGTTTCACTTTCATTATTGGTCATCATCTTGTGATTGTTCTTCATGCTGAAAGACAAAGGTCATGCAAACACACGTTTAGGTACATTTCTGTGCACAAATATTTAACTGATGAAAAAATACTATATAGTAATTATTGTATATTTGAGGCAACCATAAATAGGAAGTGAACAGCTTGCTGAGCTTTCTCTCAACTGCACAACTGATATGTGACTAGCTGTCACGTATCATTTTACTGTACTTGCTTGTGTTTATTGTGAAATGGGATGTTTCTTTTTCCTCTCTTGAGATGTTGAACTGTGACAGCTGAAGTGAATCTAATATTTGAATGTCCTGACCCCGATATTGCCATTTTATCAGAGCCACAGTGCAATACTCTCTTTAGGAAATGCAATGCAATATGACCTCCTTTTAGCGAAACGCTGGAAAAGTACCCTGATTCAACACACCATGACTAAACACCACCAAATCAATGATTATCCTTTTCATGACTGGCGCTGTGGATTTGAGGGGATTTCATACACGTGGTGACAGCATGCAACGGTTCATGCTTCAAAATGTCCAAGGTTGCTGCTGTTAATCTCACACCAGTGTGCAGAGAGCTTTGCCGCCCTCCACAGGACACATAGATGTTATTTCTTTAGTCCTCATCCTGATCATGTGGCAAGATGAGGCCATGACTGGAAATAAAAAATGACATCATCGCTCTTGGAAAGTTCCTAGGCATCTCCCAATATGACCAAACATCTTCTATGTCTTTTCCCTATAAATTGCAGCATCCTGATAGACACTGCAGGCCGTACAGTATGTGAAGCATGCTTTGAAATGCTTGTGATTGGATAATTATGTTCTATAGTGTTTGACTTTAGTAATGAATTTATACTCTTCCCACATAAGAAAGAAATATATCCCTGTAGACCCTGTAGTAAAAAACAACTACAAAAACTCAAACCCCAATTCAAAAAGCATAAAAGTAAGTCACATAATATCAACATTTGTATGACTAAATATGTTCATAGAGTTCAATATAAGGCATCATGAAACAAGTTGCAACTTTATTACACTTAATATGACAGAAAAACCTGAATTTCCCTCTCTAGTAAAGGCAGTTTCATTTATATATCAAATGTTTAGCTTATTACTAAATTATATTAAAATCAATTCAAATACCTATTGAAATATCAGGTTCAGGCTCGTTGAAGGGAAGAGAGAGGTTTAACCAGCTCTATAAGAGGAGTAATTGTTATAAAACTGTAACAACATATGATGAAAGTCTATCAGCTCACAATATGAACTATAAATGTTTCCTGAAACAATTACACACTATAATGGGTTAGTGAGTTCCCTAAACTAGATCTGTTATTTGAATTTTGTACATTCATATAAATCATAAAAATGTATTTCCTCAATTAATAATGTTTAATATAGTCTAATACATACTTTTATCTGTGTTTTAAATCTCAAACAGTAAAGTGAAACATTAATATAATACATTTGTGATACTCATATTACTCACAGATAAGATAAGAAAGTGGTATATTGCCATGTGGAAACGGGAAGACTGACGCAGGCCGCTGAGAGAATCTATGAATAATGTGAGCTGAATGAGGTGGAGAACAAAACTAATTTCACATGTGTCTACTTTATATCCCAATTTACTGTAAGACAGACAATGTATAAAAAAAAGGTCATGGGCCAGATTTAGATGTGATTGAGGATGGCGCTTTGATTGAATACTTTATTTCACAATGGGTTTACCTTTTCTGAATAATAAAATATCTAAAGCATGGAATAGGAGGAGAAAAACAAGTAATGATGAAATCCTCACACTTTACTTTTAATGGATTACAGACTATTCATCCATTAACTGAGTCAGATGTTTTAACTGACATGACCTGGGGCATATAGTGTCTGTTGTGTTCGGATTATGGTTATATTATGTACAAAAAACAATATAGTTTTTCTTTCAAAACTACATTTCTCTGGTTTTAAACCAGTAAACAAAGCAACCCTTTTTCTTCTTCTTCTTCTTCTCCTCCTCCTCCTCCTCCTCTGTGCACTCCAGGCTCAGCTGCCTCTGTTCCACCACACTTGGTCAGACATGGCAGGCCATCAAAAAATCAACTTGTTCCCACTCCACCTGTTCAAAACACTATTAATCTGCTGCCTTCCAATAAAAGGCTTGGCTTTCAGAGAGGAGCCAATAGGAAGGCATTAAAGCAGTTAGACCAGGCCAATCCCAGGCTGCATTCTAATGTGGCCTGTCTTTATCAAGGTGCCACTCCATTTCCAGATACTGCTTATTTATTATATCTGGGGAGAGAGCCGGCAGGAGGCACATGTCTTTAGGAGAGCACTAAAATCTGTGTCCAGAGGACTCGCCTGAGACATCAGATATGGGATTATCACAGACCACATTGTGGCTGAGAAGAGGTGAAGGGCGGGAGTGAAGAGCTGATCTGCTGCTACACTGTTTCAGATGTGGTAGGAACTCTGGCAAACATAGACGGACTTAAGGTTAAAATTGCAATCCGTGCTCTTATTTACTTGAATATCTGGGGACGGTGGGTGCAATCCCTGATCCAGACATCATCTCCCGTGGGTGAGAGAACTCGTTGTGGGCCCATCAGAGGTCTTTTCCTGTCTGGATCCTATTGGATGTGTCACCGTGACCTGGAGGCAGAGTTACAGTACTCCCCATGGATCCAAACATCCAGGGGTCTTTCCTGTTCAACAACAGCCTGAATCAATTCCCCTCGGACCTCAAGGCACCGGTGTGCCAGTACTCAGTGCCCAACTCTTTCTACAAGCTCAACCCGAGCCTCAACAGCCAGCTGCAGGCAGCAGGGACCCCTCACGGCATCAGCGACATCCTGAGCCGCTCCATGGTGGGGATGGGCTCCACGGGCACCACCACCCTGCTGTCCGGATACTCAACCATGGGGGGGTTTGGCCCCTCCGTCACCAGCACTTCCATGTACTATAACCGAGACTACAACTCCAACCTGGGCGGCTTCTCCAAGCCCGGCGCCGAGTGCCCCATGAAGGGTCGCAGTGTGAGCTGCTGGGCGGAGAGTGGCTGTGACTGGAGAGGAGGGAGGCAGCAGTGCACCAACAGTGAGTCTAAATACTGTCTGCAGACTGGACTCAACATCCAGCTCATTAACGTAGTACATCTTCCCCGCGTCTGTCTCTGAGGACCCAGCAAGACGTGTGACCTTTTAGTGATGCCAGAATGTCCTTCGTCTTTACTAAAAAAAAAAAGACAAATTCAGTCTACTGAGAAAAAACAGTAACTTCAAAAACATCAAGTAGTATGTGCAGGTTAAATGTAATGCTTGGGTTGTATAGGATGTTATTCATCATGTTATTAATATTTTAAATGTTTAAGTGTAAATGTACATTTTAATCTAAAAGAAAATAGAAAAATAGGAATTTACTGGGATTGACGAGGATATGTGGCTTTTCAAACGTCCAATCAAATATTCTTAAAAGGTCACTTTTATTTAACATGTGGATGGTGCTGCTCTTTACATTGTTTTTATTAATGTTTATATTAAACTTCAATCCAGTCTATTCAAATTCAATCTATATTCCAAAATTACACGTAAGAAGCCGTTTCTGATTTTTTCCCCCACCTTTTTGCAGGAAACTTAACTATTTCAGTGGGTCAAACGAATTCCTTTTCTTTCTTTCTTTTCCCTCCTTTGATACATCCAGGTAGCGGTCCTCTGGGGGAGATGTCAGGCAGGAAGAAACACACCAGGCCAACATTCAGTGGACATCAGATATTTGCTCTGGAGAAAACATTCGAGCAGACCAAGTACTTGGCCGGGCCTGAGAGAGCGAGACTGGCTTACTCTCTGGGCATGACTGAATCACAAGTCAAGGTAAAGGTGAAGCATATTTACAGTAAAGCTGTTAAAATGATGCTTTTATGTCACGTGCCTTTAATGTGACTTATTACACCATTTTTCTAATGTTGGTTTTATGATGTTCTTTCTAAACATTTTATTTATTGGCTTTATGTGCACCTGTGAAGTAACTTATAACTCTTGTTTTCAAGAGTATAGAAATAGAAATAGTTTACTTACTTACTTACATTACTGTCAAGCAATGCAAGTTGACTGTGCTGCCTGTTGCGTTTAGGTGTGGTTTCAGAACCGACGCACCAAGTGGAGGAAGAAGAGCGCCTCAGAGCCGAGCTCCACGCAGGCCAGCCACGCGGGGCAGAGCGGGGAGGCCTCGGAGAACGAGGTGGAGGACGAGGAGTACAACAAGCCCCTGGACCCCGACTCTGACGACGATAAGATCCGACTGCTGCTGCGCAAACACCGCAGGGCTTTCTCCGTCCTGCGCCTCGGGCCACACCAAATCTGACGAACCTCGGCGCACGCACACTGACGCACGCTTCTCAGCAGACCTGCATGCTGTAATAAAAGCAATTACTTTGGAATACAATGTTTAATCAATGAGCATTTACGCATGTTCAGAAGAGGTCATTCGTGGTCACGAAACCAAAGAGCACCAAAGGGTTCAATAGACAAGCAGGCTGTAATAATGAAGCTAAAACAGACGTTTACTTTTATAAGTTACTGTAAGAAATTATCTCTGGCCTGTTTAAATGTTACACTGGTTTGTGGGGGGATTGTGTCACACACATCATTTTGTAAAAACAGAAGAAAATGACATTAAAAAAACAACAACTGCATGATGCTATTGGTAACACTACTAATAAATTTTAAAAAAGAGAGTAACCTGAAGTTATTCATGTGTTGAACAGTTGAAGCTGTTTGTGATCATTTTGTGCTTATTTCACTTTCAACATGAAACTGTTATGAAAGTGCCATGCTATTTGGTAAGATAACTTCATGGAACTTTCTTACTCCATCAATAAACTACACTTATACGTCACATCAAAGGCAATTTTCACACTTTCACTGTAGGAAAGAAAGAAATATCCCTCAATCAAAACCTCAGAAAACAAATCTTTAGGTAATTTTAGCGTAGCTATTTCTAGGGAATTTGCTTTGAAATAATGTGAGATCATTTAACATTCTTGTTACACATGAGACATTCTGTTATAATATATACAGTATATATGGATTTATGTGCTGATGAACTCTGAAATACGGGGTGTTTAAAAGGCAGGAATATATTTTTATTTATATGAAATCAATGCAGAGAAAGAAGTGTGTGTTAAAAAAGTGTAATGGACATATTTATAGAGAAACAGGTTCTCCTTACATTGTAACATCTATTATACTGTTCCACAAGTATGATTTGTAATTCAGCTAAATGCTTAAATTGAATGTTGGCTTGAGGTTGGTTAAAGTAAATAAGTTGACAGCTTTGTTTTTCATTATTTGTATACTTGCTTTAAAATACATTGTAAAAATATTAAGGTGGACAATGTAAAAAAACAAACAAGGAAGCACCTCAAATGTTGCACAATAAATTATTATGAATCATTTATCAAACTTGGTGGTAAATTGTCTTTTCTGCTTTTTAAATAGAAAATAAAAAAAGAAAACTTCACCAGAACATTATTTGGCTGCAATGGCTCAACTCGCCGTATTTGCTGCCACGTGACAGTTGAAATTAAACCGCGAGCAAAAACGCACAAACGCTGAAGAGAAGGACAAGGGTCAATGGTCCAATGTTGTGTGATTTACTATTATTGTAAAGCTTAATTGAAGACAATGACCCCCACAGCCCACTTCAACACGAAATCAATACCAACAGGCCGGCTCATTCACCATGTAGGCTGAGTGAGTTTAGAGTCCATACTGTGTAGGCAGCTGACATCAGGCAGAATGATTCTGTCAAAAAACCCGAGGAATGCTGCTGAGACACTCCTACCTTGATTAGTCACTTCAAAGACAATAACATAGGAGTGGTCCAGCAATGTAGTTGTGCTAATTTCATTATGCTAAATGTTGTCCACATCGGAGGAATATCATGCAAATGTTTAAGAATGATCAAGTTTAATAAAGATTTTTGAATTTCCAGGAGGTAAATACATGTTTTAGTCTCTTTCCAAACTGCTGCTGTGATTTTTTCTTTTTTAAATTGGATTTATTCGAGTCAAACCACTGAAAAATGAAATGCAATTAAGGTTAAAATCAGTCTCATGATTTGTTGACCCTTGAAGACTTTCAATCTGAGCAGGACACCCTTAACAGTCCATTCCAGCTTTAGAGGGCATGGCTTCAATACCTCCTCTGTTTTAGATGTAATTTTTCTTCTGCCACAAAATAAGCGAGGTCCGCCTTGCGGCCGAATGCTATAGCTATGAAAACTTAATGCATAACAGACATACAGTAATATACACATTGCGTTAGGTTAGTGCACTCAATTGCCACTTTACATGGCACTGGTCTGCTTTCCTAGAAAGTTAAAGCCTGAAAAGCAGCAGCATTCAGAAACATGCACAGTGTGGCACGTAGGACTTTACCTGACCTTTCAGGTTTCGCAGCTTCATGAAGTATAAAGAACAATGACATTGCAGATGTATAGGATCATATCTTCCATGTAGCATTTCCCCAAAGTGATGACCGGTTCTTCCGAAAAGCCAGACAGTCTTGTCTTTCTCAAAATCCCAGACATGTGTTGCAACACAGGCTGCATATACAGTGTTGATGAAGCCAATCAATAACAATGCAACATATTTATGAGGGTAATATTTTATTTACAAAAATGAAATATCACAACGCTGTAGTGTTTGACCAGAGTTAATCTATAGATAATACTGGCCTCTTAATAAACTCCACTCCCATGACTGGTCAACAGTGAACCGCTAAAGGTTTATTACTAACAGCTGTTCTCAGTCTACACAGACATTTGCATCATGAATTCTTAACTTAATCTTGTTACGGCTTCAGTCCCGCAGCACAAACACGACTGACACGACAAACTTGAAGTTATGCATGAAAAGTGTTTGCATGAATATAGGGAGTGTACTGTTCCAACAAGCTGTGTAAGACTAAAGACGTATACATTTTTTTTTTAAAAATCAAAAAAACATGAGCTGGGATTGGCTTCAGTCCACCCCACGACCCTAAAGGATAATCGGGTAGTGGATGGATGGATGTAACAAACCACAAACTTATTTTAAATTCCTTCAATTAGTCATTGTTAAAGCCAGATCAGTAACTCACACTTCAAAAATATATTACAGCATTGGTGCTATATTATGACACTATGAATCAACAAAACAAAATAAGACAACAATCAAATAAATCCAAACAGTGCCTTCTATATTGTGTGTGGGTGCATACCTGTTCACATACTATATATATATAGACAGGATTTTGTGAAGTTCAAGTGAAGCCATGTGATGGAAACACCCACACTCCTTAACTACAGCTAGAAGTAAACATGTGAGGCCTACAGTAGAATTATTTTGGCAACGAAATAAGGTCGATGCCAACCAGGACAGAGTGGAAGAGATTTCTGTGCAGGGAAACGGTGAAGGTAACTTTTCCAGACTCTGATGGAGGAAATCGAAATGTGGAGAACTGTCGAGTGGAATAAAGCACTTGGTATTATTACTGGTACACGGAAAAACATCAAAAGAATGCTACTTTAAATTCAGAGTGAAACACTCACACTGCTGCCTTATATGAATTAATTCAGCTCCTACAACAGCATTCATAAACAGACAAAAATGCTGTAGTCGGTTTTTTGTTGCTTTAAAATGTCATTGGCCATTTGTCCACAGTCTAGTGTCATCACCACAAAATTTCAATATTAAAATCGTCATATTATATTCATCAAAAGCAATGCTGTGACAGAAGTTATGTATTCATGAGACATGTGGCAGTTAAAGCTGCTGTGATGAAGTAGCTACATATAAGAAAAACAACATGTCAGTAAGAAATTCTTCATATAATATTTTATCTGGACACATCTGAAGAAACATGTCAACAGGGAACGGAAATAGCAGAATTCCTCTACTGCGTTTCCCCGTGGTGTAAAATATCCTGCTTAGAGTGATAGTACACAACTTTAAAAATGTAAAAACCTCACCACCATCACCGCTGGGTCCCAGGGTGTAAAACACAATCATGTAGGCCGACTACATATTTTGAATATTGAACACAAAAGTGTTTCTTCAGTACTGAAAACCAGCAGACGTGGCATTTAAAGGGTAACCAGCCATCTCCCTTCCCCAAAAACTGTTTTAAAACGAGACTTGAAAGCAGGTACGCCTATACTGGGGCCCAAGCAGCCGACGCAGCTCTGAACAGATCTCAGGGCAAATTAGCTTTGTGATGTCAGAAGCGCTGAAATAAAAATGTCATAAAATACTAAATAAAAGCATGTACACATAGTCAGTAGGCATGGTTCAATACTTGATATTAAAGTTTCAATATTTTTTACTTTTCGTTATGTAGTTTTCACATAGACTGGCTCAACAACAACAAGTTCTTCATAATGTTTAGCTAAAAGGTATTTATACTGGATTTTCACAATACTGGATTCCGATTGGCTGAATTAAATTGCTAATTGGAAGTTATCCGCTTCACTTGCTACAAAGTGGTCAAACTGACTGGAGAGATCTCAAATTATTTAGGAAAGATAAGGAGTGAGTAAATATGTGATGCCTTGGCTGAGGGTTGTCTGACACTGCCTGCGAAGAAAAAGCATGTTTTTAAAATTCAACAACTAAAATCACTCTAATCAAAATTGTGCATATGCATGTACACATCCATGTACAAGGGCTGGTCCACAGTCACACACTGCAGTCTTTACATCATTGTTCTGTCGCATTAAAAAAACAACAGCAAATCAGTCTCCGTGGCTGCACGCAGGAACTGTAGGAATGTCCTCAGTGACACCGAGCTTTCAGGTCAGGGCACCTAAGATCTGAGAGTTGGAGAATCTGGACAAAGGCCCCAAATATCCACGACAGTGGCTAATAAATCTGTGCTCGTGTCACTCCAGCTGTGGTGGACAGTTATGTGGCAGTGAGATCAGATGTGAGACAGCAGTGATGCGAGGACAGGGTTCTCACTATGGCGACTAACTGCGTCGAAATCCGCAGCTGGCTGATGGGTGGGTTGTGGCGGGTAACCATCATGCCGATTACCCTCTGGTACTGATACTGTGGCAGAGCTCTGAGGATGGTAGACACACACACACACAGACATCATACATAATTTGCCAAAAGAAACTACAGCGCAGGAATTAGAATAGATCACATTGTTGACCAGGATCACAAAGAGTGTCTACCCCATCATCTGACACGATTAATAACAAGGCCATTGAAAGCTGTTCAAAGCAACAACAAGCCCTCCCTTTAGAAATGAGGCTAACCAATCCCATGTGAGCATGAATTAATCCGTTATGTGACTTCTGTATTTCATTTAAATGTAAAATTCATAAAAAAAGTGCTTTTAATCAACATGCATTGTATAAAAAAAAAAAAAAAGAGTAAGCTGCCTCTCTTACTGCTAAAACGTGGCCTGAGAAATACTGCGTTACTGATGTACTGGAATTAACTGCGTCTTAAAGCGTCAAACATGAAAGGAAAAGTGAGCTGGTTGTAGCATCTTTCGAGTCCCTTCACTGTGTGGATCTCATCATTTTGCAGCCCCCTGAAGAAGGGCTCTCGTGAAAAAGCAGTCCATCCTTAAGAAAATAAATTTAAACGGCAGCAAAACAAAACCATGGCCGTAAAAATGCCAATATGCTCTCCGGCACAATGCATGTCTCTCCAACCGTCCATCCACGTGGTAATTAATGAAAAGCGAGCCAGCAATGCACTTAGTGTGTAGCCACAGTGACAGTGGAGAGGACTCAATAGAAATAGATCAGTGAAAGGTGCTGATCGCTTGTGCTCCTACGACGCTGGACACAAAAGAAGCACTCGTGTCCCGCAGGCACTTCATCTTAGTTCATATCCAGAGTCCAATGGGCCAGCCTGGCTTACGGCTCTCTGGGGAGTGGAGCAAGATTACTGTGATCGCTCTCAGACACCGAACCCCCCCCCCCCCCCCCGGAATCACCACATAAGACACATCCAGACGCAGTACAGAAACAAACTCACTGGCACATGCTCTTACCATTGAGAAGGATCCGAGTCAGTGGTCGTTTGTCTTCAGCGAGAAGAACAAGAAAACCGGCTAAAAGGAAACACACCCCAGTTACTCTACACGGCTGTTTCGTGTGCGTGCACAATATACGCGTTACTGAAACTGTTACCTTATGGTCTCCCATACAGATATTTGGGCCCACCGTGTTGTACACAACGCTCTTCTCATCGTCACCACTCTGAAAAGAAGAGTGAACTTTTAAGCTATATCATCTAGTAGAAAAGTAACAAAACAAAAGTGAAAATGTGACATTCAACGTTAAAGCTTACATCTCTTCTTTTAGTTAAAATGTCACAATTGTAGTGTTGTTAGTAGAGACTGGCACATGTTGGACAACGTGATGACAATGCCAAAAAATTATGTTCAAACCAGAACCATTACACAGGAAGTGACATGTTTACCACATTTACAGAATAATGCTAATAGTGGATAACACACATCAGTAGCTAGCACATATTTCAGCTTTTGCAAAACCGCTTAACAGGGAATGAAATAACAGTTTGATGTTACATTTTACTTTTTTCATGCTTTTAATACTCTAACTAGCTCTACACGTCAATACAAGAGCAACACTGTTTCCTTGTTTCCACGACTTCTACGTGGATCATCAACTGGTGAGGATGCTGACATTTTGCTTGGGACACGCAGCTTCAAACTCAGACTCAAAGAAAACAGTCTTATTACGTATGTAGCCATTAAGTGCATATGTTAAAAGCAATCAGCTGGAAACATTAAAGCGTGAGAGAGACAATGTTTTCAACCGACTCATGAAGCCAACATTATCTTATTCAGCTAGCTAGCTACAGCTGATAAAGTCTGCCAGTGACAGTCGTAATTTTCGCCGACAATCGACATTCTAGAAATAAAAAGCCTGTTTTTGTCTGCTTGTCTGAAATCAGTGACTTAGTGTTTTGAAAATTACCATGATTTGAGTGGCTAATCTGTCACTGTCGTGGTGCAAGAACGTGAAGCTCGACAGGCCTAGCAATAGTAACTAAGGGGTGCAGGGCTTAGAAAATGGTGACTCAATCTCCTGCAACTCTATCCAAGAAAAGAAATGTGAGAGAAAGTGCTCAAAAGAAGGGTGAATATTTCAAACGAAAGATAAGGGATTCAAAGATGTTGATGCTTTATTTGGACAACTAATGTATTAGCTAATAATATAAACTTTGGTTAGCTTTGAAGATTTCTAACATTAATCTTTTACAACAGTGTCAGAAAGGTCCATTAGCCACTTAGCCTTATCTAACAACCTATTAAGAAGTTACAATACATCACTATCAGGAAGTTGCAAACATACATATATGCATGTACTGTACAAGCCTTTTAACAGATATTCTGCACTATTCTGAAAATATTCTGGAAGTGTACAGGCAGAAAGTTATGAATTCCAGGTTTCAATACAACGATTGCACGTATTGACTGACCTTGTGGATGAATTCTTGGGCTGTCTGTGACACGAGGATACGATCACACCAGGCAGGACAGCGAGTGTTCATGTACTGGGTCGGCTTAGTGTACTCTTCGCTGTAGGGGTAGCTGAGCGAGACAGACAGAGACCGTGCATTTAAGGAGAGAATCCAGGTGGGAGTTTATACACAGTATGTATGCAGCACGGAGCTCAGTTCCCAGTCTTACCTGGGTGGAAACGTGATGTCCTCTTCCCTAATAACATCATGAAAGGCTGCAACCTCTTTGTCATATTTCAAAAGCTGAGGGATAGAGGCCATTACTGACTACAGGAAATCTCAACACATTAAAATCAAACATGAGGTGAGTGAGTGCAACTTGAGCACGGGTGAAAACCCAGTTTACTGTCAGAGTTATCGCAGTTTTGTTTACCTCCAAGCCTTTGTATTTACTGTACTGTCATTCATAGGACTCTATTTCCTCTGATAGGATCTAATCTAAAATCTGCGAAGAAATGTCAGATTGTTGCTAAGCAGCCCGTTAAAAGGTAATAATCACAGCTGTGTGGCTTTTGTGTAACTGAAGGGACCCGTGTGGGTGAAGGTTCAAATTGTGTTCTCACCGCTCTGCCGTTGTCCTCCCTGAAAACCGCCTGGTGCAAGTAGGCAAACAGCTTCTCCTCAATGTGGAGCAGCACCTGCAGGTGAAGTGAAGGCAGGCTAAGCGAAAGCAGCACTAAAGATAAAATGTCAGTTGTCTTAACGGAACTGGTTTTAGTCACCTGGTGGTCGTTGTCCTTTTCTTTGCAGATGATTTTCTCCACTTCGTTGCTGCTGTCCTTCTTCACTGTCTGCACATCTGCCGAAGTGGACAGATGCTGCTCACAGAAACACAAACACGGGGAAGGGTCTATGTCAAAGTGCCAGGCTGATACAGATCCCTGTCACCTGAGCTTCAAGAGAAACGAACACTGTTGCATACCTGGACCAGACTACTTGTGTCCAGACGGAAGTTGAAATCTCCAAACAGGAAGAAAGGCAGAGGAGTGTAGCAGCTGTTTGATATCCTGGAAGGAAAAACTGATGTTTGGGTCTTTTTCTCTATTGCATCTCACTCTTCCTTTCAAATAGTCAAAGTATATGTATGCGTTTACAAGATAGGAAAGGCCGTATGATAGTTAGTCAAGAATGCAAGAAACATACTCCATTCATAAAGGCCATTCAGTCAAGCAAGGAGTTTTAAATGGACATTTTTTTGGATTTAATAGTGTGGAGATCTGACCTGTTAATGACATATCTGAGAGCTCTTTTGCGGTTGGCTGAGTAAATGGAAGGGCTGGAGTTGCAGGCAATGAGGTTGGAGGCATCATGGAACAGGTGAACATTGACCAGGTCCAGACCTCTGTGAAGAACACACAAAAACACAGACAAAATAGAGCGATGTGTGGCAGGTGGAGAAACAGGAAACAATCTGATAACACCAAAACCTGACATCTGATACGTGTATGTGTGTGTGTGCCAACACGGGTGTCACTTTATCAATGAGCACAGTCGTGTTAATGCCGAGTCCACAAACAAGCGCATTTGTCTTTTGTGCCGAGCGCACACTCCTTTTCTTTAGCTGTCACTGGAAAACAATTAATGTGCATCCAACTAACGGCCTGTGTTGACTCACAGCGTGATGTTGTGGCACACAGATTGTGGGATGCTTTTGTCATGACCCCCGGTAACAACACAGCAGTGCAAATAATGACTAAAGTTCTCAGAAAACACAGACTGTAGGAGTACTGTGTGATTTATGCTGGTTCGTTTCAGGGCTATGTTTAGCTCAGTTTCAATTCAGTGGATTCAAAAGGCACATTATAGTTGTACATACTTTGCTTATTAAATAAAGTGTTCACAGTCCTGTAACACTCAGCATATGGTCTGGGTCTGCACCAGGGCACCATGCTGCATTGGCTGTGTATACTGTATATTTAAAATAGCTAGTTTAGCCACCAAGCTAAATGAATAACTTCAAGATTCTTCATAAAACATCCACAGAGCACAACACAAAAGTAAATGGTGATTGTGGTGATGAGAAAACAGAAGGTGCGAGTTTGAGCCTCTTTTAGACCGTTTTATTCAGGTGGAGTTATTCTGCAGCGGCTTGTGTTTATAGAAGTTTAGCTTTTGTGTTAAACCTGTATTAACCGATTCTTGCCGGCAGCAAACAAGCTGCACACACAGTGCTGGCATATTATCACCGAGTTGATATATTGAACTTGTTCAATCAATCAAACTTTATTTGCATAGCACCTTTCATACAGGTTAGTGGAGTTCAAAGGGTTTTTCACAGATAAGAAAATAAGACTGAACAAGAGTGTAGACCGTAAAAATGACAACAACAACAACTAGCAGACTCGTGCCAGAGGAGCCGTACTGGGTCACATACGCTGTCAGCATGTGAGACATATATGCTGGTGCAAGAACATAAAGCACTTTAAAAAAAAACAATGAAATTATTTTTTAAATCAATACGGAAACTGACAGGCAGTCGATGTAAGGACTTTAAAGCATGCGTTCTCTCCTTCTGGTCCCGGCCAGCCCCCGGGCCGCAGAGTTCTGAATCAGCTGTAGCTCATTTATACTTTTTTTTGGGTCGACCAGATAGGAGAGCATTACAGTAGTCAAGCCTGCTCGATATAAAAGCGTGCATTATTCTCTCTCTGTGACTCAGAGAGAAAACTGGTTGCACTTTAGCAATAACTGTTAGCCAACAGTTGCTTATTTACACATCCAGCAGATGCAAAGCAACATCAGCTTTCATTTGGGATCGTGGTCCTGGTAACCTGATAAATATAAGTCCAATGTTGACTTTCTCTTTAGCTCTGTTTTGGTAACCACAAACTCCTGAGGGCAATCTTTAGTTGCTAAATGCCCCACTTAGTTCATTAGCTAGTCTCTACCTTTGTCTGTTTGCTGTTTTGGGGCTGAGCGGTGATTGTATGTTGGTATGGAGGTACATTTGTCTGTTTTTTTATGCAATCAAACAGAAAAGGTTTGAGAGCAAAACTTTCAACTCTGCAATCAACAAAGACGTTTGAGAGCAAAGTTATCAACACTGCAATCAAAAAGATGGTTTACTGCAAATAAAATAAATGTGTGATGAAAACGTGTATTAATGCAAATCAAAAAGTTTTGTTTGTGATTCTAAAGGTTTTGCTTGGAATTCAGCTGATCGGCAAGCAAAAAATTTGGATCCGCAAACAAACACTTTTTTTTCATTAAACCATTTTTTTGATTGCAGTGTCGATCATTTTGCTCTCAAACCAATTTTTTGATTGCAGAGTAGAACGTTTTGCTTTCAAACCTTTTCTGTTTGATTGCATAAAAAAGAGAAATGTACCTCTATACAGTGGGTTTCTAGAGCTTTTTCATTAAAAACTGCTGAAATGTGTCTGAAAACGCAGCTGATCAGAGCAGCTAAAGTGAAGCAAAACAGTAAAATTGCGGGTCGTACAAACAAAACAATAAGTTATATGATGTTAAAACACTGTGTTGACCTGAGCTGATCAGCAGAATCAGGTGATAATTATGTGTGGATTCATCTGTCCCATACAAGTAGTCATGTCACCCACTGATAATACAAAAATATGAATAAAATGCTGCTTTAAATAGTAAAAAGTCGTTTTGTTGGAAATAAACCACATATCACAAAGTACAGAGTCAAAAAAGTATAATTGATAAAATATTGTATTGACACTAGTACTGAAACATTTGTACCGACGCCCAGCTCTCCTCTGAGGTGGCGACTGAATTGGAAACGGAAAGGAAAAACAGACTCTTCTTTGTCTGACAGAGTAAACATTCATGATTTACTTTCTTTCATTTCTCATTTCAGAGACGGCTAATCTATGAAACCAGGCCTTCTTTCTATCTGTGTATTAAGATCCTCACAAGAATTCTGCTAGTTTTGTCCTAAAAGTGGGCATTATCAGGACAGTAATAATAAATGGAGTTCACAAAAATCAACCAAAAGTGAGTTGAGTCCAACCCTGACTTTTTTTTTTTTCAAATCAAGATGAGGTTAGTGTACAGTACGTACTGGTTGTGTATGATCCAGCGGGTCCTCAGGAAGCCCTTTCTGGACCACTTGAACTGCAACAGAGACAAATTAGAGTGAGTCACTAAACAGCAGTGAGCCATGTCTTTGAAGGGCCAAACTGATAATTATTGATTCTTTCACATAATTTGTCTTATCTTCCTGTCAGTGCAAGCAGACAGCCCCAGAAGACTCATTTGTCCCAACATCTCCCTTTGGCCCCGACGTACCCCTCCCCACACCTGCACACACATGGATATAAGCATACATGGATGCTTATATACTCACATCAGGCCAGAAATTCTTTGGGAATTTTTCTTTCTCCAGTGTGGCAACCCCATCCAGAGAGTCCACGTGCTTGTTCTGCCCCGACACTGCTTTAAAATCCTTAACTGTTAGAGGGAGGAGGAGGGGGGGGGTGACATGTAAAAGAGTGAGAAAACATGCAAACGGCAATCAATAAACTGGTGTTAACCTCATCAGAGCGGCATACGTGATGAGAGGATCTATAAGCGAGCCATTAGACTGTGTTTGGTGAACAACAATCGGTTTGGGCCACACAGCGAGTGGCAGCTGCAGGATGTTTATGGTTCTTCCATGAGCTTTTCTGAGGAGCTTTTTCACGCCTAACGTGACTGGACTATGCAGCAGGAAAAATAACGGCTCCACTTTAAATTCAGGCTCTTTGCAAATATCTGACCAGGAGGGGTGGCCATCAAACGGTCATTACACACAGAGAAATGGCCTGAAGATCCTGATATTGAAAAATGACAAGAATCTTGTCAATCATATGCAACATTGCTCTTACTGCATTGAAGGTATGAGCCGTTATAAGCCAAAGCAGTACAGGATACAAGGGGGTGGTTTATGTTGAGATCTAAAGTCATCTCAGTTTTTTGCAAGGTAAAAAGCAACATGAATCCATGAGCAGCTGACACACAATAAAATGATACAAATCAATGTAAAAGTCATACAGAAGGAGTAATGGTTTTACCATTAAAATCAAATTGATAGATGTCTTTCAGTGTCTTGTGGATGAAGTACATGCTCCCCAAAGCCTGTGAGGAGAGAGAAATAAAAAACCGAAATTTCATAACATCTGATTAAAAAAAGTTATAATTTATAAAATCAGTTTCAGTTTAACCACCCACTGTGAAGCTGTGATAAAGATCTAAGACGTTCATACTGAAATCACACTTTTAACGTTGACTGCTTTAGTTTCAGACACCTGCTGCAATGAACACAACAAAAATCCCCCAGCAAAAGCGCCTGGAAAAGTCCATTTTCAATATCGCAACATTAAACCTAAGAAAACTATAATATTTAAGATTTTTAAATTGAAATATTGAGCTGTCTGACCCATTTGGAGTGGTTTCACCGCAGTGACCCAAAATGAAGCCTAAACACCTAAACATTGTGACAAAAACAGGAGAAATCATCTCAACTCAACCTCTGAGATGATGAATTGAACTGTTCATTTCCCCATAGTGTGAGCTGAATTGCGAGCCTTGTATTGAGCGATCCAGTGCGACACAGTATATTGTTGCTCTCCCAAAGACACATGAAACTTTCAAAAATTAGAGACCTTTAAAGTGAACACGCAACTGCACAACACATCCACATACTGCCCCTCGTGCACACACTTCAGCACCCAATCATCCCTGACATGAGGTTGACAATTTTTAATGTACTAACTGCCTGCTCCACTGATCTGATTAATCATGCCCTGTGAGATCAATAAAGACAGAAAATTAAAACAATTTAAAAGGTATTAAGCAGTAGGCCTGCTGTCTGCCAACGCCGCCGCTGTGACTGGGAGCCGAAGAAAAATCAGCCAGCGCTCAGAGGGCTCGGGGCGTGACGGACCGCTGTGCAGCCCCACCACACACACACATCCAGCCAGCCAGCATGAGAGATCGCTCCCTGAAGACATCATTTATCTTCAGTGCCAAAGTCATCCTCATTTAATAAAATGGAAGTGTCTCCGTGGTCAGCTCCAGTGAGCGGCAATTAGCGACCAACTCGTCCAAACTAAGGTTAGAGCCGGGGAGCTATTTGGTCAAGTCTGATAGAGTCGTTAACTTGATGCTAAACGCTGACTAAAGAACGTATCTGAGAGGCAAGTTCAAAAAAAGTTCAATTGTAATTTTAGTCAACAATTAGGGCAAAAAAATAATTCTTGTAGGGAATTCGAGGACTATACGCTGATAATTAGCTCAAGAAAACTGGGCCTAGTTTATGTTGGGCCGGTACAACATCTGTGTTTGTATGTATGTTTGAAGAGTACGGCAAAGTACACACACAAACACATATTCTCCTCCACATACTCTGCCAAGCACCTATCTTCATCAATCAGGTTTGTGCACAGTTTAATAAAAAATATTGACTTACAAGTGATTTTTTATCAAAACACCATTTGTACTGGGAATGCATGCAAGTCTGCCTCCGCTACTCCGGCAGCCCCTCAGAAAGGAGAACCCCCCCCAAACTCTCTCTTGGCCATATAACTGATGATCCGCAGCCAGGGGGAAACAAATTGAAAATCAATGCAGGTGGCACAGACGAAATGAGAATGAGGCATTAGGAGAGGTGGGGGGGCTGCAACCCTCTCAGGGCAAACAGTGGAGGGTGCAAACACTCGAGCGCAGGGGAAACTTAGTCCCAGCTGTCTCCCCCCCCCCTTACACTTTATTTATCGTGCACAAATGGGCTGGGATCAATAATTTTAATCTAGAGTTAAATGTATTGACTTTGGCCCGTCTCCCCCACACCTGGCCATTGACTTTCCCCTTTTTACTTCACACACCTTCAGTCTACAGATGCAGTCATTGACCCCTACTGTCAGACGTCCAGTGTGGGGGTATCACATGGGAGGAGTAAGGGTTAATAGTTTAAGAAGTACTCAGCCACTTTTCTCAACAGGGGAGGTGTTACTTTCAACCAGGACAGAATTGCAGGCAAATTAATACTGACAACCCCGTTTTGAGCGGCTATGAACGCAGGTCAAGTCAAAGAAGAACATGCTTGCGCCGTGCAGGGTCACTAAAGAAGAAGTTGGAAAAAAGACATGGCTTTCACGACAGATGTGGAGATTGAGGTTGAGCCCGTTACCCAAGCAGCGTCCGTCAGGCATTGAGGAACGCCAGCTCAGACATCAGCTAGAGAGACCGACCCTGGGTTCAACAACAGATGACGATAAGAGATGCAGGTAGTGGCATGACTGACAAGTGACAAACTGGTCTTTAAGAGGACCCCCTCTGTCTGTGCCCATACTGTGCAACTACAACATTGTTTCATACTGTATCTTTGTGATCTATGTCACCTTCGTATGGCTGTGGTTTTGCACATGTCTGAGATTGAAGTATGAATCCCAACACACACTCACACAAAGTTAGATTTACCTCATTGAGAGATTTAACGCATTTTACGAGCACAGTGAATTCAACGCAAATCTCACTTATTTTCTATATGTGTTTATATTTTCTTACTTTGCAAAAGGAAAATGTAAACATCTAATAAATTAAGGGCACGTGCAAATTTTATCTATCTTGATGACGCTCAGTTATCACATGCTGTCAGTATCAGGGAGCTCTACTCTGTCCACATATTTGAAATACACAAGTATGAATAAAACCCAGAGTGCAATGACTAATGCACATGGACATAAAGTACAACCTCAGTAAAAAGGACTTAATAACATTCTGTAATAATAGTCTGTTTTCCAATCCACAATTTGTGCTACACTGTAGGCTATGACAAAAGAAACGTAATATTCTGATGCTCCACCAAAGTGTTGACCAGCAACCATGTTCCTGCTTTTCACTACTTGTGAGCATTAACATGGAGCAGGACCCCATCTAGTGGAAGTACATGTGAACTGCTTGACTGCGAAGTCGGTGTGTTTCTCACCGTGAAGCTGTCTTCTGCTTTGAACTGGTTGTCCACGTAGATGCAGACCCTGTCAAAGTCTTTCATTTCCTTGCTGGACTCAATGCACCTGGAAACAACGGAGCACAATGGAGCGATCATAAGGCAAGAGAGCAAACTGCCATTGACAAAGAGCTGACCAGATGAGTCAATTAATTAATTAGTATAGTAGTCAATGGACAGAAAATAATTTGTAAGAATTTCGATAGTCAATTAATTTGAGTCATA
The DNA here is from genome assembly GCA_036023855.1 of Gadopsis marmoratus. Taxonomy (NCBI): domain Eukaryota; kingdom Metazoa; phylum Chordata; class Actinopteri; order Centrarchiformes; family Percichthyidae; genus Gadopsis; species Gadopsis marmoratus. Next base: position 24,023 of record JAVQJF010114929.1, read on the forward strand.
TTTTAAGCAAAATTGACAAAACTTAACCGGTCCCAGCTTCTCAAATGTGAATGTTTGTTTTTTTTCTGTGATTGTAAACAGAATATCTTTGGGTTTGGGACTGTTTGGTGGACAAAACAAACTATGTCAACTGTGATGGGCATTGTTCCCCGATTCTTGGCATTTTTTAGACCCAACGATTAACTGATTAATGGAGAAAATTATCCGGCAGATGAATCAATGATGAAAATAATTAGTTGATAAAATAAAGAGAGAGGAACATATTTTTTAAAGGTTTGTGATTATATTTAAACACATGGCGAAGGAAGAACAGGACCTTACTGAGCAACATGGATTATGAGTGGCACATTAGTCCTACCAAAGGAAGTTCTCAGCGTGGCCCATGTTGGCCATGTAGTCCTTCCCTCCCACCTCCTGGAAGTGCAGGGCGATGAACTGTGGCTTGTAGCTGTGGATAGTCTTTAACAAAGCAGCACAAACAGGTCTTATCTATATGTTGTTCCATTACAGAGTAATGAGGACTGGAGAGGGTCAACACTGTTACAGGATGAAGTCAACTATCCATCAAGGGTCATGTGGAGTTTGTCTGTTATTGAATGTCTATGCTAGGCCTACTGTGGCTATGTTATCAGTTATCAGCACAGCATCCGTTCTCCAGAGGAACGTGGAGCTGTTGTGTACGATGGGATGCCACCAATTCATTTGACTGAACTGCACCATACTGTCCACAAAATGCAGGAGAAAAATATGTGACACCACCAGACAGAAATATCATGTATATGTTTAAAACAGTGAATTACTAATGCAAAATGCAGGAGGCCCAAACCTACCTTATACAATTCTTGTAACCATTCATTTTGAATTTCACCCACCTATAAAATGACAGAAAAATCATCAAAGGCATGCAATCTTTCGAGGGAAATGGTCTAAAATCAAACACTGAACACACATTCACTTTTTTTCAACCACCTGGGGGCAGTTCAATGCATTGTAAACACAACATTGACATATTATCACCTTATAAAAAAGTTATAGCGAATTTGTTAGCAAACAATTGGCTACTTACAAATCATCATAGAGCAACATCAGCGTTCATTTGGTTTCTGATTCCTGGTGACCTGACGAGTGTAATTCCAATATTCAAACTCCTTTTATCTCTGTTTTGATCTCTACCAACGCCTGAGGGAATATCTGGCTCTTTAGCTGTAGATTCTCCACCATGTTCACTTTCCAGTGGCCTCTGGAGCCCCGAAACTAACAACATGTACAGAGATATATAAAGCATACTTTTCATTTAACCTCCAATCTGTAAACCTCCAACTTTTTAAACCAACCTAGTTCTTCCATTTACCACCAAATTGGGTGATAAAATAAATAAAAAAAAAACAAAATCTCTCTCAAATTTTCACTCGGTCATTTAGTTTTTCAAATTAATTTTCCTATTTTATGTTTTGGCAAACAATTACTTATTGTCCTCACTCAACAGTTCCTTTTCTTTGCCATATTTCCTTTTTCGCTCTTCATCAGTGGAGCAATTGAAAGGACAGCATGGCTAGCTAGCTTACCTGAAAACACTGCTATTTATAACACAGAGCAACGGCCTTTTCAGCTAGCAACCTAGCTGCAGCTAACTTAGGTCATAAAATGACACCAGCCATTGCACAGTGTTAACATACTGCTGTAGCATCACTGTATAAACTCTTGTAACGGTAGCTAAAGCTAAAGCAAGGCTAGCTAGCTCAATGCTCAGACACCTTGCTTTTATCCTCAAAACATTAGCTTCCTCTTCCAATGCATATCTTGCCTTCATCAAGGACCATTTACTTATATTTAATTGCAGCTGCGGCTGCTAGCCTACAAATTGGATATAGAAAAATAATTCATTTATTAATTAAAAAAAAAAAAAAAGCTTCTGGCTTTAAAATTGTATTGCCAACTAACAGACAAACAGATCAAATAAAAGTCAGGAAGTCATAAATCACAAAAAGGATATACTCTGAGCAAATATTAACTCTGATCTGGTTAAAACAAACCATAAAGACTGTCTGAAAATACTATCCTGTCTGTTCCATTAGTTGTTTGTTCGAGGAGGTAGTCTCATTCGCTTCACCTGTCACAATCTGGCCACCGTACGAACACACATCACCGCTGATGAGGCTTTTTAACTTTTTATAGGCCCTAAGCAAGTACATCAAGTAACAACTGTCCCTTAAACTCAACTGTGGCATTTGAACATGTTGCTTCAGAATTTGCCCAAGAGTGTTGTCGCAGAGTAATGTACAATCTTGTGCAAGGCCAGGTGGATTCATACCAGCTGAGAAATGGCTTTGCATAGTGCATTTGCATGGCAGCGTAACAGGGCTGGCTGCAGCAAAGCCATTGTGACATGAAAGACTCCTCTCACATCATTCTGGCTACTAGAGCCAGTGTTCACGAGTGCAAAAGGACTGTCCACCAACACTAATGTGATTAATTCATACATACCTGTAATATAGGTTTTAGAACATTCACACAGCAATTATACTCAAGATAAAATTCTGCCTGGAAAAATATATTATAATCTAAAACACCTCAAGAATTAAATATTCACAATCCAACAACAAGACGGTATCTTTTTTCCCCCCTCTGTGGCAAACTAGTAGCACTGTTTTAGGCAACAAGACCAGGCACGGTGAACAAGAAAGGTCCTAAGCCAGCTTCCACAGGGGCACAAAGAAACTGTCAGTTTTAATGAATACAGCACGGTGATTAAGTTAATGCTTTGTCGTTCCAACCCGTCCTCCAATACTTGGGGGGAAAACTGGCTGAAATGTGTCCTAGGCAATAATGTGTTCTGTCCAGGATACCGCTTTGATGTTCCATACAAATGTTACTGGTGTCACAGAATAGCAGTTAAGAGTCTCACAGGACACTCGCCTCGTCCAAGTGCTGTAAAACATGAGGATTTATCCTGTGATGCATTTAAGGTCTTGCTCTTATCCCAAAGGCTGGGTGAATGTTTCAGAGTATTTGTTTATAGAAATAAGGGGGCTTAAGTAAGTTGAAAACCTCAAGTCCCCTGGGGGAGATATTCATCTGTTTACATATCTCCCACAATGGGATCTAACATGTTTTCATTGGAGCCCGATCTGGCAACCGGAAACATGGTCCTGAGCCAAATTTCCATTTGTGTAAGAGCCCTCCTCCCTGCAGTGTCTGAAAGTTTTATCAGCCCAGCATAGGCTGAAACTAAAAACCACTGTACATTTAGCCAAGTGTTTATAATTGTTCAATTCCAGTCTAATATCTTTAATTCCTTATAAAAGGTTACGGTTGATATTTTAAAGCTACAATCAAGACTACACTCTAAACTATAACTTACATAAAGATTATAGAAATATAGTTATACCACTGGAGCCGATGGTGTAAATGTCACACAGTATGATATGGATACTATGAAGTGACTATTGAGTAACACAGACCCTCCCTGTTCTAACATTATAAACTGTGATTTTCAACAGGGACTGATTGCACATAGTGGGAGATGATGATTCTGGGGGGGCCACACAGGACTGATTTATATAAATAATGAATGCTGGGGACGCTGTAGAGGATCTGGAAGCGGCACACGTTGCCCAAATACTGAATGGCTTGAGAGGTCATGGATGACTGGGAGGAATAGAACGACTTGAACACAAACTTGTGATCAGTTCACACAAATATCTTGTGGTCAAAAGTGCGAGGTTCCGGCGGTTACACCAAAACGACAGGTCAGATTCTGTGAGCGTCACACTTTATCAATCCATTATGAGCCCTCGTTGTTTTGAACCATCTAGTACGTTGTCACATGCACTTCGTTTCAAATATGGATAGAATTCTGAAACATGTACAGACAGGTTTAGGGCTTCCCCAGGATCACGTTCTGTGTCCTTGTAGAGGTCACATTTGGCCGCCGACCCTTCAGCGAGACGGTGTCCGACGGGCCGCAGGTGTAACCCCGGGTCTCTGACTCGGGACTGGGAGCAGGTCACGTGAGGCGTGAAACCTGCGCGTGGCCACAGAGAATAACTCGTCAGTTTTGCCTCGCGGATATTTACTTTTTTTTGAAAAACGAGCGACAGCGGACAAACACTTCCGAGCTGCCGACAGAGAGAGAAACTCCACAGCGTGTTATTGGACCATAAATACACGCGAGGTACAACTCGGAGTGCGGCTCACACGCGCGTGAAGCGGTTAGCACGTCCTTAATTCAGCTTGTGTTTGTTTGCTAGCGGCGGCGGCGGCGCGAGTTCAAACTCACCCCCTGAACCCTCGCGACTAATCACTTGTGCAACAGCGTCCCGTGTAAAGTCCCCGGGCGGCGCCGCCGTGGCTGTAATATCATTCTTACCGGGCTACTTACGTTGTCAAAGAGTGACCCGACATTGGCGGTGATGAGCAGCACGTCGGTGCGCGTTTCCATGTTGACAGATCCGCCGTCACGCAAACAAGCTCGAGGAAACGCGCGGCAGCGTCGCCCAAAATGACGCACGCACGCGCGCGCGCGCGCCCGTGGCCCTGCAGCAGCTACGGTCCGGGAGCTCGCGGACGCTGGGTTCTTGTCGGGAGTCCCCGAGTCGCGAGTATCACCGCTCAGAGCGCGCCAGCATCTCACTGGTGGCACCGTGTCGCCTCTGGCCCAACGTGCCGGGTGATGGCGGCGGGCAGGTCGTGCTCGTGTGCCGGAGCGGCGCTCCTGTCCATCGTCGAGCCGAGGAGCAGCGAGTTGCTGCGACAGCGCGGATTTCCGCCTCCTCTCGGCTAATCGGACTACAGGGACTTCTTAGCCGGACTTAAAGACAAACCTGGACGTCGCATCTGCCGCTGCGTCCGACAGACGCTCAGATAACCGCAGCAGTTGCAGCCCGTGCTGGGTGACGGGTGCTCCGCCCTCCGCCCGTCAATTACCGTCTTCCTTTCAAAGTTCATCAGCGCCGAGCCAGCGTGGTAGCAATCACTTCAAAGTGCAACTGTCTGCATGTGCCCTGCATTTCACATGATCTGCATAAAAAAATAGTTGTGCTGAGATGAACCGGTATACTGCATTAAATACTATTACAATAACTTGTAAGATGACGTAAAAAGCCACAATTACTTAACTACACGGGAACATTAATAGGCTACGTGAAAGGCCTCTGATCTCACCACTCAACATACCACAGGCTCACTCTGTCGTGTCAACAGGAAGTTATAGTAATTTTCTTTCAGTGAAATGTCCTGCCACTGAGAGCACTTTGCTTTTGCTGTTACTGTTCCACAAGTGTTAAACGTGGAAAGTGTGTGTGTGTGTTGGCGGTGTCTTTATCTGTAGTCGCTCACCTTTACCCACATTGCAACAACCGCACAGCCCATGTAAAGTCCTGCACCAGCAGAAACCCGCATAGGTCGGTGGGACTAGTTCGTTTATGCGTTTTATATGTGCGAGACCCACAGTTTAGTAATTTTCTCTAGAACAACCTGCCTCCCACGACGTCCAGTCATCAACAGCAGAGTAACCACAATATTTGACAACACAGCTACAGTAGCTTTCTCCAGTGAACTATAGAGCTGTAAAACTCTTATTTGGGGCAGATGGATCCGTGCCAGCAGCAATCTGAGCTCCAGCCCAGGGTAAAGAAAGACTGCTGGGGGTCTGACTCTGGCTCTCCATAGCGCCCGAGCTGTTCAACCATGGCATGGTTTACACAGCCATCATTTTGAGCTCCCTGCTTCCTCTTACTCCTCCTCTGAGCCTTTATTCACCAGCATCAACAGATCCATTTGAAACTATTGCAACAGAGGTGCAAAAGAATGCTGCTGTGTTCATCACCGGTTTGGACACAAAGGCTTTTAAAAAGGGCCGTTTGACAGACACGAGGCAGTTTGTTGCAGGCCTGGGTTTCAGATGAAGCAGCTGCAAAAGAATCGGTAGAATCAATGGAAAGTGATAGTAGTTAGACTCAATCCTGAGCTGGACAGTAAAATATTTAATGTTCAAAATAAAGCTCTCAATCCTCAAGCCAGAGTGTGTTATAGCAGCTTGGTGCCAACTTTACAATAATTCAGACAGGAAATGTTATCATAGTCTTGGCTTGGCTGCCAAGAATAGCACACAACAGCAACAGCTAATTAAGGCAGTACTGTTTGGAGCAAAAACAATTATAAAAATATCAAATGAGAAATGCTGTGACTTTGGAAAATATTTTCCAGAAGGAAACTCTTAAATGAGATACTTAGGCTAAGATTAAAGTGCTAAAAACTCTAAACATATTCTTTGGTGTAATTTGTATATTTAATGGCAAAGATTTAACAATGGGACATATTGCAATTTGAATCAGTTTCTCTCTAAACTTCGGAGATCAATTGTCTAGTCTTTCCTGTGGCTACATTTCATTTAAACTTAACATTAACAATTAACATTTTTGTTTCATTCTACAGTGCATATACATAAAAATATATAGACAGCAGAGAGAAATTTCCTTTAAACACTCTAAAGTTTCATATATTTAAGTAAAACCAAGTTTAAAGCTCCCTTTGTGCCTACATCAGGGGAAAACAAACGTGATTGACAGTGTGAGAAGCACAAAAGAACCCTGAAGTCAAATGTAGTCACATTCTTGAACATTTATTTTGATGAACAGATTTGACACGATCTAAAGGACTATCCCTGACAACTGCAAACTAGAGGGATGAGCGCCTCAGGGAGAAACCCCAAGGGGGTCGACTGTGTTCCTCAACTCCAGCCTAACGGAGTCCAAACTACAGCTGCACTCGGTCTCTCCTTGAAACCTCCTTGAAGAGACTGCCAAGTAGGAGAAA
>JAVQJF010114943.1:0-18984 GCA_036023855.1 Gadopsis marmoratus
CTCTGGGGCTGGAACACGGACAGAGGGGATGGACACAACAGCTGCATACCTGACTAACTGGCCGGGTAACTGTTTGGATAAAGTTTTGCTGGGGCTTCATCATTTCCAACAGTGGGACAAAGAAAAGTGGAAAACATCCAACATCCTTTGTATTTGTGCCAACATGCTCACGTATTCATATACTGATTTACTCAAACTCAAACACAGGAATCAGCAGTGTTGTTCTGTTTAAGCTGACCTCTGGTCTTTTGTCTTTATGGTTTTCCTCAGTAACTTAAGGCCATGATCCAATTTACTGTCACTTATTTACAGCAGGGTTGAATATCAATGAAAAGCAGCAAAGGCTCAGACAAAACCAGTAGCTTTTTGGATCAGGCCTATAAGAGGAAGGATCACAAGGCAGAGTAGGACGGGCACAAACAACCTACAATTAAACCTGTGTCTTCTGTTACATCTTTTGGACATAACTTTGTTTGATATGGTTCAAGACCAAAATTTTAATCTGACTTCTCTATTATTAACTCAGCAACTTGTAAATGTGACTACTTTTAATTGCAGGTGTAAATGTTGTTATTGTTATGAAGTTATTAACATTTATTAAAAATGTAATGCACTTCGAGATTGCACTTTGAACTTTACTGACGAAATGCAATTTGATCTTTATTATATTTTTTATACTATACTTGTATACTGTGGTATATCAGAGATCAACAAATATTGGTTTACTAAAGGATTCTCAAATTATGCAATAAAAATTAAAAAAGTGTCTAGTCTGTACAATGTTGGTGGAACCAACAGATGCCTCTCAGTGCACATTCATTTTGTTGAACTAACGCCAAGTGAAGACAAGGGATATTGCCATGTGATCGTTGACATGTTTTCCAAATGGATTGAAGTTTTTCCTACGTCTAAAGCAGATGTAGGGGCTGTAGCCATGGACCTGCTAAGAGAAATAATTCCCAGGTGGGGAAAACCACAGAAAATCATCAATGACAATGGCACAGATATTATAAGTGCTGCTCTGAAAGCAGTACTGTGAGGTTGTATACATGCTTTGCTCTTTATCAGCATCACTGTTGTGTCACAGATCCTGTGGTCATTGGAGCATTTTCTGATAAAAATCAAGGTAACAAGAGCGATTCATCACCAGCAACCAATGGCCGTGCCAAGCACCACCTTTGCCAGGTGCAGGAGATCTGCTTTGTGGTGGTACACACCTGAGGACCTGCATGTGCATCATAGCAAAGACATACATGGTAACATTGGGTGTTACGTCAACAAGCAAGGATTGAGCCTAACTGCATAACTACTGTTGCACGAGTGGCAGTGGAAACAGGCAGGCATGCTACGTTCAACAAAACGATGTGTGAAACCATTGTAATGGAGAACAATGATGGAAAACAGATTCTAAATACTTTAATCAAACGGCCAGCAGATCCCAGTGTAACCTCTCGTGGACCTTCCCGGACAACTCAAAAGACAGCAGCCTATACACTAAAGGCCTGACAGTAAGGATGAACTTGACAAATCCGTCCTTCTGCATGTGCAAATCAGACTTGCTGGAACAAAACAAAGTGATGGACTGAGCTTGGGAGAAAAATGGGGAATAGGAATATTTTCTTGGTATGGCATCAGATTCTTTTGCTGAACAACACATTGACCACTTACAGCCTATATAACTATATGACAATCAACACCAAAGTCTTAAAATCCTTGAATAATGCTATGTTCTTGACCCGTGTAAGCGCTATGCTCCTTCGCTGGGTGGGCGTTGTGATAGGTGAATATTTAAAATTCCTCACTGCTGACTCTGATAATAGCTATGAAATAATGAGATCTGATGAGATCCATGAAATATACCACTACCAGTCTTGCCCCCGTCCCTGGTTCCAGATTGGATCCCACCTTACCACAACAAAGATTATCTTGATGCTTAATTCCTGTTTTTATTTCCTCATTTTCATTATGCTGTCTTGACATGCTAAGCAGAAAGAAAAATAAACAGTTTAGCAATATTACAATTTACATTCTTAAAGTTTGTATGTGAACAATAACTCTTCATTATATCCCTAATGTATTTTTCTTCATGGTTTTGTGAGCATAAGAATGACCAACAGGAGGAACTGCAGTGGCAAAAATACAGGAAATACAGCCTTAACCTTTGTGTGACCTAATGTTTTAGCATATTACCACAGTGTGCTTATATCAGAGTGCAGCTGCAGACTGTCTGATGAGAGATGCTGAGTCTGGGTGGCAATAAATAATTGCCTGAGAGAAGGAGAAGCCCGCTGGCAAGTGTGATATTAAAAAACCTCAGTAAGCTTTTATTACAGAAATGTCCACCACATATACCTCAAGTAAAACCCACAAAGACTTTTTTTTTTGCAACACTTACAGCAAATGTGAGAGGAAACATATTTCTGATTTGTCATTTAAAAAGGGCACTTTTACACTCAAGATGATAGAGGCAGAGAAGGTCACCCTCTAGTGAAGTTCAGTGGCTCTGACAGTACTTGAGCTGGATTTCTACACAGGTGGGTTGGTGCATGAAAGGTTATGTGGTGCTGAACTGAGTGAAGACAGATGTTGGGTTTATTACGATGTCAAAATTTCAATGAGATTTGTACCACAGCAGCTTATAAGATTATAAGAAATCTATAGTGTTTCTAGGAACGTATGTGAGCTACTCAATGGTATAAAACTCATTGTGTGACCTCACTGGGACACTGAGAACATTAGCTATTCTTACACACAACACTGTATACCCACTGAGGAAAATTGCTGTTTTAATGTATTAAATACATTATTTAGTATTTAGTAGGTGTCTTCGATTTGTGAATAGCATAAACATTTCAATTCAATCTGTAGAACTGTAAGACAGGTTTCTACTGATCCATGATGAATTTCCACTGTGGGGTTGTTCATTGAGTCCACAAAAACTAGGTGATGCATAAGGGTGGCCTTAAAAAGCGTGGACAAAAAGGGCCTCAAGTAGCTAGAAGTCTCTGCGGTCGTCCTAGTGGTGTCTTTTGTCTATGGTCCAGTAAAACCAACATATTTGCTCTGCTGTAACATCATGCCATGCTCTTTCCTCTAACAGTAAACCAAAGCCTGTTCTTGCCCCAATGATACTTCCTTTCTCTTGAATCATCTCTGACAGAATGTGATGGCATGTCTCTGTGTGACCCTGACAGAACGATGGCTGTCACATGCTCCCAGATGGCATGTGACAGCCAGCTTAGCCTCATGCCCTGCTCATCCACATCTTGGCAAGCAGAGCACAGAGTGTGTGTGGAGCGAAGGTTGAAGGGGAGGGGAGTAGAGTAGATTAAAAGTAGAGTAGAATACAGGAGAGAGAAAAAAAAAAGAGGTCAAATGATGATGAGGAGGTTACACGAGAGGACGCAGGATGTGAGAAGAGTGAAGGAAATGTTGTTTCTTGTAGGTCTTTATTAGTTGGCTATTGACCAAAAACAGCAGTGTCTAACAGGAGAATCTGCTAAATGTTTAAAATGTGAATTTGAATTGAGAAAAGAAGGACAGCATGTCCCAGGCTGAGGCAGACTCGCTGACACTTACAGATGGTTTGACTAGCAAGCACATGGTGACACAGAGACAGAATGATGCAGCTTGTCACTCGCACAGACATTTAAAAACTTGTAAGCATGCCATCATACTGCACTGCTCAGACGTTTGCGGACAGCGGAAGCACACGGAATCAAAAGACGTGGACGATGCACAGTCTCATCAAATGTTGAAGTTCATTTGACGCAGCGGTTTGTTTTCAACACTGTCCCACACAGACCAGTGAAAATACAGTCACGTGTGACAAAAAGGTTTTATGGGATGCAAAAAAAGAAAAAAACAAGTCATGCACGTGTCATTTTCACTTTATACATACACATAGGCAGGACTGTGCTGTAGCGATCGAATTCCTGCATCGCACACACGGTGATGTGGGTGTTTCGGCTCGTCAGTATTTATGGATGCAAGGTTTGACACGTGAATTCATCCGGGCGGTCTAGCTGAGCATGTTCTGAAAGCACAGATTGGAAGTGAGTTGGAGAAAGCTTCAATTATCTGGTCATATAAACATAATGATGCATCATTCAAAATATGTCCCTGTGCAAGGGTCTGAAAGAAAATGACAGCAAAATTACAAAACTCATGTATCAATCTATAATAAAGTCAGTGAGGCCACCCCATAACTGATATTTCAAAACTGATAAGATGTTCTTATGGCATCACACGAAGCAGGTGTAAATCCATACATGATTACTAAATGAGCTCATGAAGGACTGTGAAAACGTTTAATTTAACTGTGTGAGACGAAAAATAACATTCAGCAAAAGTGCTCACTGGCCAGTGTTCAATAACAACACCACCTAACGACTCACACGTACGCAGAGATTAAGCCTCTAAAAAGTGACCTCGATTGGTATGAACGATAAACAGGTCTGGTGAGTTTAGAGCGATAATAACCATCTTGGGTCTGATGGCCACAGTACATCAGTACATGCCATACCTTACTTGACATATCAAGCACCTTAGAATTATATCACTTGCTGACAGTGACAAGCAGACAATAAATCAAGCAGTGAGCATGTTCTCCACAGAAGAGCTTGTTCTCTTTAGGAAACAGAGTTCATGTCACGTCAACCAACCAAACAAAGTGTGCTTTTGTAAAGTCACTCACCACAGCCGCCTGGCTGAGCTGAGCAGGGCTTAAGCTACCAGCAATGAAAGCTGGGAGGCCTTCTTTTCTCTCGCCATATGGAGCAAAAGTGGATTACAAGAGCAGTGCTTTGCACGGACTCTTTCCCATTTCTACTTGGAAGCACACACCCTTTGCCCTAGACAAGCACTGTTTTCTTACTGACAGTGAGCTGAGAGAAGCTGAGGTTAAAATCCACAAATGGACAATAATTCCCACAAAGCCGGGCCAAACCTGTAGGATCCTCACACAGCACGCATGCACCAGTCAGTCTGCAGCAATATGAAAGTATTCATTTTTCCTTCATTTAGAAATTATCCACACTACGGGATCCGTAGGGGAAAAAAAAGAATGTCGACCGACTTATTAATACCGTAGTATTACGGTCGGCCGTAGTGTGGGGGCTGTTACAACAATCTGTTACAACAATCCTATATCAATCATATATCATATTACAGCAATAAACTGCAAATGGAACCTACGGAAATACTTGTTGTCTACTACAACATTTGGGTTGATGCTGGACTCAGCTGCACGTGCAGGCAGGTCCTGATACCCTGGCAACCAGAAACGCTTCCCGACCGGAGAAGAGAAACACAAAGCCAGAAGGCAACGACCTCACACACAAAACTACACGTCAGTCAAATTACGCTGCCCCTCTGTTTCTAATAGACACGACCTCTTGCGCAACACAACATCGGTTTTTTTTTAAATTAGAGACTGCGGGGTTTTTAACCAATTCTAAAAGGGGAACTGAACACAAAGAGATCCACTACCTGGACCAGTTCACCTACCGGGGGGGGGGGGGGACCCCGTCGACAACCCCGGCGTGTGGAGGCCTTTTCCGTGTGGTGCATCAGTGACACCAGTGTCCTGCTGCGGACGGTGATGGAGAGAGATGCTCGCCGCTCTCCTCCTGACGTCACCACGCACGGCTCCACACCCGCAGCGCCTTTACTGCGTGTTCGTGTTGGGGTTGTTGGGTTTGTTTCACATGCAGCTCAAAAGCTACCACTTTAATAGCCCACAGGACAGTGTAGCGTCAGTGGAAGTCAGCGGCTCCTGCCTATAAAGGCCTGTGCGATCTGTCATTAAATTAGGATTGCTAGATTCTAGTGCTCGCATTGGCAGCCCAGATCCGCATGTGAGAGATGCAGAAATGCAGTTTTAGTAGGACCGAGGGTTTTTAATTATTTACCTTATAATTGCATGCGTACCTGCTTTTTGCATCAGTTCTGCTTTGATTTGTGTTTCTACAGATCCTCTGCAATACCCCGAATATACAAAAGTAACCGATCACATTAATCATTCAGTATTTACAATACTATCATCATAAGAACCAGGAAATACAACTTTCTGTCAATTTGCCAATTTTATTTAGTGAATTTGGCAGGTCTAACTATCTTTTTAATTATCCATCACTGCTTTTGGAAATGCACACAGAGTTTCTTAAGCTGATCAATAAGAGGAAATGTGTACTTTTAATTAATCTGCCACATTAATTATTTAAAGAGATTTGAAAGTATGCTTTTTGTACGTTTTCATTTTTATTCCCTTTAGTCATTCATTTTTCAGCATTCAGATCGACGTTGATCTATTCAATATGTAATTTTAATTCCAAGCAATTTTACATGATTCTGTGTAGTTTGTCTTTTAAGCACATTTTGAATACATTATAATAGTTGATGTCTTGGCTCTGTTATCTTGGCCTCTATATGTGATACTCATTGCTCATAATAGATTCTATTGCCATCATCCAAGCTGACCTGACACATTTTACCTAAAAGCCTAAGCTTGATTTTAAATGGCTAATGGCCACTGAACACTGCTGTATTTTGAAGTTTAATACCTTTACAAAGAGCATTTATGGCTGAGGCAGAAGACAGAATTTGTAATAAGACCTCTCTGCCCACTAAGCTAAAGCATTTGACTGTTAAATAAAACAATTTGCATAACCCTTGATGATAAAAAGGCATAGTTGGAGGGCAGCCTACCCTCTAGTAGCTTTGCATTAGTCTCTGGGGTATGAGGTATACCACAGAGAAGAAATACAGGATCGCACTGTTACATTACCTTGTAACAGGAAGGTGGTGTAAATGCATGCAAACCAGACTCTGATGAGGTATTTCCACTTTGAGTCAGTTTAAAAAATATATTTTTCACTGAAGCAGGACAGGATGGATTACTGGCCCCTGGACACAGGAGCAAATGTCACCAATTTAGAATATGAATAGCATTTGAATCTGAGTGAATAAATAACACAATGTGACAAAATTCTTGACACAAGGTGCACTTCCTGGAAGGCCACAAGATTCAGATTAAAGTCAGAACACTTCCGGTAAATGCGCCTAGGCTAAGAATTCTTCATCACACTGATATTCCCAAGGTCATTAATGAACCTTCAAACTCACAATCAACAATGTATCTATTTAAAATGGCACATGCTTATGCAAAGCCCCAGCTGACTCAAATTTAGACTACTGCTTCCCCAAACACAGCTACAGTTGTGTAAAAATGCAACATTATTGGTTGCTTCATGATCCCCAGAGGATGGGTCCTATTGACTTTGGCGATCCCATGACTGCAGGCCAAAGTTTTCACGTATCCTGTGAAATATGGATGCTTTCCTTGCCACTGTCGCCTAGGTGGAATTGTTGGGTCTATACATATAGAGTTGGTCTAGACTTGCTCTATATTAACAAGTGCTATGAGATAATTCTGTTATGATATGGCGCTATATTAATAAAACTGAATTGAATTGAAAATATCTCAACATCTACTAGATGGATTGGCACAAAATGTTGACTCTTAGCCTTTTGTTTTATGATTGGTGTGTGGGTGACATGTTTGAATGGGTTTAGTAAATTGAACAAATGCACGTCAGATGATTAAAGGACATTTAAAACCCCATTGTGTTTAAGATGTTAATATGAGATGTGCCTTGTGTATGTATTACACACATAATCAACCTATCGTGTTCACTTCTGCCTTCTCACGGCTCTTGTATCACTCTTAGATATAAATCACTCATGCTGTCGACACAGTAATGCAGCAGGAGCTATTATTTTTTGAAGATATTTAATTCCTCACATACTGTAAACGGAACCTGGCTGACTCATTCCCTCCACTCCTATACTGTGTCTAGTTGCAGCTTTCAGGTGGAAAGATTATTCCTCCTGGAGAGATAAATTCTCTCTGGCATCCTGTTTTTGTTTTCATTGTCCTCTCTGCTTTCTTACAAAGAGTCCAGTTCATTCCATGGCTGTGTGTAAATGTGTGTGTGTGTGTGTGGGAGAGGGAGAGAGAGAGAGAGAGAGAGAGAGAGAGAGAGAGAGAGAATGTGAGGAGGAAACACACACAGATAGACAGAATGAGACAGAAAAAGCAAAAGACAGAGAGACTCCACGATAGCAAGCAGCCCACTGTCTTCCTGCCATTGTTTCATCTCAGGGACTCACATGAGGCTCAGCTGGGCTACGCCTCCCGGGCATCAGCTTGCTCCCCCTCCTGCTGGCCCACTCCTCCTACGGCTGCTCTGTGTTTCCATGGAGACAGAGAATATGCCTGCAGATGATTGCATCCCCTGCTGAAAGGCATTCATGGAGACAATAATACAGCACAACCTGAAATAAAATTCTGACAGTTAAAAGACCAATGTGGAGACCATTCATGTGTGGTGTCACATAAGAAATGGTGCTTTTGTGTATTACTTTGTGTGGATTCACATATTGCTACTGTTCAATGAAAACTATGCATCTCCAAAAGGAGACATGGTAAACAACATTGTAACTCTAACCCTAACCCTAACTCAACATTGAGCAGTTAATCCTTCCGTTTATCTGAAAACCTTAAAATGACTATGAATGATATGGAGCGATATGCAATTTTCAATGGACAGAGGCTATATGTAAGTTACTGGAAAGTGAAGGACAGTACAGTGTGTGAATGCCTTTGCATGTCAGAAGAACTGCTTTTATATGAGTTTGCATTTGTGTGTTTGAAAGTCTTTGGCCCTTGCATGCATATTTGCACCTGCACATTGGGACTATCTGTGCACATGTATGCGTGCCCTCATAACAAGCTTGACAAATGACTGATTGAATCTCTACCTGGAGCGAGGAACACTATCTGTGCTGATTATCAGGTTAGCTTCCTTTAACACGGCCAGATTTCCCCCACTGAGCCATTTCACACACAAATTCTTGCTGTTGACACCGAGTTTAGGTCAGAGACAAACAGAGACACAATGGCTTATTTGTACTTATCAGAAAAAAACTGTTGACGCTCAGGGTTTTTTTTTTCTATTGGCTTACATACGAACGTGTGTGCATTAAGATGGATTGCTTAATTCATAGAGTCCATCAGCTTCTTTACTGTAGTATATCTGGGAAAAGGGCCTGACCTACTGTTGACCTACTCACTCTTTCCAACGACAGCACTTGCAACCTGCCCTATTTATGTGGTGTAGTGGATAATAACTTGTGTTTGTTTCTGTGAAGTACATGTAACCATTATAATGAACTTGAAGTATGCCACACATTAATATTGCACATACGTAAGTAGCAAGATGGCAAATTTGGTCTTTTCTCAAAAACATTTCTGGTTATTCAGACAGGTCTGACAGGGACATGTCACCAGGCAGCAAAATGGCGAAAGACTATTCTTTAGTTTACAAAGAATAGTCTTAACATGGGCCAATGACATTCATTCAAAACAATGGATACTATTCAAAGAGGTATAAAATCTCTTGCTATATTTAATTACTTCTAATGTATTTCATTTATGCCAATATCCTGCATTGGGAATAACCCTGAGCTGGGCAGCAATGTATCCATGGTGGGATGTGCAACACGAGTTGTGATGCCGTTTGCTGGGGGAGTTAGATGGCGTGAAAGGGGGAAAAGAAAGAGAAGACAGGAAAAAATTTAAATGAGCCATTGCATAATTATGTGAATAAAAACTGGCATCAGACACGATAACCCATTTCAGCATTAACCGCTGTCACATCACAGTGATCAAATATTCATGAAACCTGTAGTGTTATTGTAGAATATGCAAATTGTGATAGTCCACCAGCCCATGGCCACTCTTTTTTTGACACTCTCATGGAGTGAACGTTGCCATAGATAAACAGATCTTTTTTTAAACTTATCACTAATACAGTGAGTAATAATGTATACAGGAACACCATCCAAATCCAGAACCATGCCTGTGTTTTTGCATGATTTAGTCCATTTAATTTGAACGCAAATCCTATTATACCATTATAACCACTCACCGTGACCATTGCAGGACAAATAACAAATGCCTGAATGTCTAACCCTACGTTTTCAAATGTGGCTGTATATGGAAATTTGTGTATTAAAACCTTTAAAAAAATGCAACTAACTCAGCTGTTCTCAATCTACATACAGTACATGTTCTTATTTGTGATTCATATACAGTTGATTTAATGAGGGCGTTAAAGAGATGATAATGGCTTCTTCCTGTGCTCACCTCATCAGTGCACCCTGATGTTTTGCATGCTCGGTTTATATTCAAAACGGAGTAAATAATGTGTATTACGTCTGCAAGGTGCAGTTGAAAGCAGTGCTGCAGTTCCACCTTCTTCTCTCTTATTCAGCAGCCCGTAATAGCCGTTGCTCAGTTTCTGAGGTCAGCAGACACTGTACGAGAGGGCATCACTTCCCTCAGCGCCACTTTGCTGTTCATAACAGCACACCAGCGCCCCTTTGTGTCATAATCTGCGAACTACAAAAGAGGCAACACATAAACAGTTTGTAGTCCCGCAGACAAAAAAGGCACACAGACAGTGATGTTATGTCTCAGATTCTGGCAACATAAAAATTTTTACTGTTCAACTGTCTGCAGCGGCATTATCGTTGTTTGAAATATTTTTCTGTGTAACGTCCTAGTCAGGCCACTAGAGGGAGCGCTTATCCTTCTGTAGGATAAGCTGCGGCAGCGGGATCCTTTTGTTATTACAATTTACTGACAGGGGGGACCATTCCCTGAAGCTTTTTGCAATAACGTGTTTCTGCATTTAATCTCCCCATGTAATCTAAATAGATGTAGTGATTTTCAGTACATTTATTTCAAATAGAGTGGTTTCTCTTGATCTATCCCAGACAGATATAAGTGTTAGGTGTGTATTACTTGCTCCAGGTGCAGCTGTTTACGCTCTTGAGTCTCAGGCAGTGATTAAAAAGATCAGAGCAATTTGAAAATTTTGTTTTTGATCTTACCAAACTCACTTGATTGCAAAAATGTTTAAGGCACAACTATGAGTTGCAGGAATGGCTGGCTGTTGAGTGAATAAATGAGTGTCGCAACAGATGGAGGTGTTTTTTTCTGGGAATAACTGTCTAGTTAAAGGGAATTTAAAGAGTTGGGTTGCAAGGGTGGGGATTACACAGGGATTTGTTCTTTCCTTCGCATTCATCCTTACTTTTTAGCAACAGTATCCGGTGTAGGTCCGGTGTAGTGTGGACAAGAATCACATTTCAGTGGTCTGTCAGAGTAAAAGAAAGTTTTGAAAGCTTCACTAAAACTGCACTGTC
Organism: Gadopsis marmoratus; assembly: GCA_036023855.1. Taxonomy (NCBI): domain Eukaryota; kingdom Metazoa; phylum Chordata; class Actinopteri; order Centrarchiformes; family Percichthyidae; genus Gadopsis; species Gadopsis marmoratus. The sequence goes on from JAVQJF010114943.1 coordinate 11,275, forward strand.
AGTGTATGCATCTTAAACCTCGTTGGAACTCCCACCGCAGCTTTGCTGCAGAGTCAGACCACATGCTGCAGTCAGCATGCCTCCAGCAGAGAGTATTTCTCCTCTGCTGTTACTGTTGGTGGGTGTTTGGAGATTTGGAAAGCCTTTTTTTTTTTGTGCACACTGAAATAGGAAGAGCAACTTCGTACAGTAACTTCCAGAAGCGTTTCTGGTCATGATCTATACATAGATTTACATTTCAGGCACACACAGCCACTGGCACAATATGCATGCGACAGTGATGCAATGCCGAAAAGAGGCGAGAGGAGAAATTATTTTTATTGTTGCCAGTTCAGATGAAAGAAAATGACACTATGTTGCCAAAAGAGTTGTCACAGTTTAATCTGGTTTACTGTCAAATCCTCCCAAAGAACGTCAGGCCTTCAGGTTGTAATCATTGGCTGCTATGACAGGATGGAGAGGAGCTTCATACTGTGTTTGAGGCAGAACCCGATTGACGTACATTGAACACCCTGTATTCAGTGTAACTGAACTGAGGAACTAAGTATATTATTTAAGTTGTACATTTAACAATGAAACAGAACTTGTACTTTCAGGAAAACCCATAAACACATCCAAACATTTGTAATGGCCTCTGACATTGTTACCTGCCATTTTCTTTTTTCCCTTTGCAGGTTGCTTGCAGGTAGAGCTGGGCGGAGCCATCTGATCTGATGTCTTGCACCCAGGCAGGCTGGGCCTCTCAGTTATTCAGGCTGGATCCTCCTTCTGTCTCTTTCTCACCATCACAATCTAACCTTTTGGTTTGGTTTTCCTCTTTGTTTGCCTTCACAACACCACACATAGTCAACATTGCACCCACTGCTGACTTACAGGCTACAGATTTGTTTAAGTTTCAAATAAAATATAGTTTGAATTACTACGAGTGTGGTCTCCCTCTTTGTCTAGCCCACTGAGCCTGGGCTGTGGCACATAATAATGACACTGTAGATTCACAGAGGTATATCATGATAAAAATCAAAAAGGTGTTTAAAATAGAATATAAGAAAGCAACTGTTTGTACAAAACCAGAGTCAACTCATTTTTATGTGCTTATGGCTTTAAATTCATGATTCCTCCTTCTACGACATCAGCAATATGCAAATAGGGTAAGGGCTCCCAGGAAACACACTTATTTGTGGATTCTCTTTTCTTGGGTCATAATAATGACACCATCTATTCAGCTCTCAGTAGAATCACTTCCACAGCAGAAGGTTTGCAAAAAGAAATCTATCACATTTGGATTTTTGAATTTTCAAAAAATGTTATTGGGGGGTTTTCCAGTTTTTAGGTCAATGGCTGATGTAATAATAATTTGGGAGTGTTTGCAGAAAAATGTGTGTTGTGAAACCTCTTTCCACTTTAATGCCTGGGCCAAAAGAGTTAGAGCAGTCTGGATGAAGTGAATGTGGAGATTTATTTTCATACATATAGAAAATATCTGCATTCTGCAAAGCCATTTCGAATCGTAGAAAAACACATTTTCTATCACTGTGCATTTCAGATAGTCTGCGAGAGCTGCCAGAAATGAGAGATCAGTTGTATACAATAATCTCTCTCCATACTCAGGTTGTTACTTCAGAGTTCAGTCAAATATCTCGATACAACCCTCTTCTGACCTTTTAGTTGTGTTTTGACAGCAGACACTGTTTTGATTATCCATGCCAGTAAAGTGTTCATATTTGCTTGTTGAATGAACTAAAAAACAACATGTGTCATTTGCAACGGTCACATTTCCATCTCTATGACGCACATGTCCTTGTGTGCTCTCAGAGTGAATTGCTTTGAGGATCTATGGACACTTTCAAGTCCCTCTTCATGCAAAAATGGTTATTGCCGCTTCAGTTGGATGTTTGACCTTCACTGTGCAGAATGATGTATGGGCACGGTTTGACACTAGAAGGCTGTTCTCACTTTCATCTGCCGAAGGGGGAAAGTTCCTCTGTGTTCACCTTAAATCTGAGTTTAACATGTGTACATACGAGCAGGACTTTGTGAGATCACAACTAGTTTGGAAGCCAATCATGGTCCAATACACACGACAACAGCATGTTGTGAAAACGTGTCTCCAAAACAGAAATACACTGAGAATTTTAGTGGAGTAGGAGACAGCTTGTGTCCAGAAATTAATCTTTTGAAATTAAATGAAATTTAAATGAGTCCATGTTTTTCAAACAGGGAGAAGAATAAGATGCAATTTACAGAATTATTTAACGCGCTATCTGAACTTTTTTGTGGAAAAACCATATCAGAGTACTTATTTTTTGTCTTATAACATCAGTGTTTGGAGGGGATGTTGATATTCAACATCTCAAACATACTACTTGGTGCTCTTAACATGACATAAGCGCTACATGCCAGACAGCCTTAGCTTTCTTTAGTGAAATCCAGGACCATGGACCAATTCTGTCTGTTTTGAATGATTTAACCTCTGAAAAATAAATCACAGAAAGAATTGTTATAGCTGAGAAAAGACGTAACTACTTGTATGGACCCAGCGAGATAGCAGGGCTCAAAGGCAGAAGGCTTTTGTTTGTTGCTGTAGAATGAGACCTCGCTGGGTTAAGGATGTCCAAGGGTGTAAATGTTAACAGACAGACAAACAGCCAGGAAGAGAGTCATCCATGTAGGCAACTGTCTATAAGGACACAAAAGCCCAAACTATTTCATTTTTCTGAAGGACAATCAGCACAAATGTCACCTTTCAGCCTGGATCTGTTTTCAGAAGATCACATTCTACCAGTGGTGGAAGAATTATTTTTCACTTAATACTTAATAACACTAAAAGGAAAAGTGCGACATTCAAAATCTTACTTACTTAAAAAAAGAATCCAGAAAGACAGTACAGAAGATATGAATACGCTAAGATATATGTGCAGCAGTTAGAGTAGGCAGTATGTAGGCAGGCAGTGGGCAGGTATAAGCATAAAATATATAGTGCAGGTGTAAGTACAAGTAATCCTAATAGTAAAGATTGCATACAGAATAAACAGCTTGAGGTATGATATGAATATGGTGTATACACTATAGATCAGATATATACAATATAGAAAGTAGTATAAATATGTATTGTTGTGTGAGAGCATGCAGGTAAGTGAGTAAGAGACAGTCCTAGTGCAAGAAAGTCATTGTGCAAATGTTCAGTCTGGAGGAAGGTGTGTGTGTGTGCGTGTGTGTGTGAAGCGGGGGGCCAAGGTGAAGCTACTATTAACTACTTTATATTCTGTTATCCAGATTAATCTTTAGCAATGCATTATATTTTATAACCTGATCTTGTTTTTGTATGTGAAACCTGAATCTACAAAGTAACCAGTAACAACAGCTGTCAAATAAATGCAGCAAAGCATAAAATATTTCCCTCTGAAATGTGGTGGAGTTGGACTATAAAGTAGCATGATATTGACGTACTCATGTAAAGTGCAAATATCTTAAATTAAGTAAGAGAATGCACTCCATTACTCAAGTATCCTGAGTGTAAAGCACATTATGCATTATGGTATTGACAGTCCTGTCTGTCCACTTCAGTGCTGTTAACCACAGGACGCAGGTCAATGATATAAGCTGCAGCGCCCTAAAAAAAAGAATAGAAAAAAAAGACAAATTCATGACATTGTGATAATAACAGTCTGATTGATACACAACTGACTGCAAAAAAGTGGTTGATAATAAGAGCATACTCCATCCTCGTTGATGTGCTAATATCTTAATGGGAGGAACTTGACAACATGGACTCATTGCTCACGGCAGCCACTTGGCACTGATCCCGTCTTCAGCACAGAGAGAAGAGCCAGACAAAGATAAAGGAGAGGGGTGGTGGATCAATGCAGGCCAGAAAGACATGCTGTGTAGTTTTGAATAGCATCACAAAAAGAGAGACTGTCTTTCCTGAAATCAGGAGGAGGGCTGCAGCAGCACCTAATATTTTCTGTCGGTGTCCTTGTCTCGTTAGTCACCGACAGCGTGTCTCTTTGTCTGCCCGCTTATTCAGACTACAAAAACTGATGATTGAACGCTTCTGACCTTAATCTCCAGCGCTTATTGATCAGATTAATCATTTCCAAGCACATTACAGTCAGGATTACTTGTCGAGACTTGGGTGAGAGGATTGAAACTCTCATGTCTGTCCGTTGAAGATAATGGTGGAGCCAGGAGATGGTTAGCTTAGCTTAGCATAAAGACTGGAAAACAGCGAGCCTTTCTCTGTCCGAAGGTAACAGAAATCCACCTACCTGCACCTCTAAAGCTCACTAGATAACACGCTGTATCTTTTTCAATCCACACAAAAAGCGTTAAAATGATTTGTTGTTTTATATGGGGTTATGGGCCAGACTATTTCTTGCAGTGACTTCCCGGGCTTCCAGACTAGCTGTTTCCCCTTGATTCTAGTCTTCATGCTAAACTAAACTAACCAGCTGCTGGCCGTAGCTTCAAATTTAGCGTTCAGACATGAAAATGATCAATGTTCTCATCAAATTCTTTGCAAGGAAGCGTATTTCTGCAACAGAACTCTTTTAAATGGCTCCAGAATAAACCTGAGTGCCAATTTGCAAAGGCCTAATCCTCATTCCTAACTGTTACTGTTGCTTTTTTCAATCCTGCCACTCCCAACAAAACAACCACCCCTTTCTGCTCCTTAGGAGAAGTGGGGCAAGTGCATATCCATGAAATATGTAAAGAGTAAAGTCTTAAGCTTGCCCTCCATTTCCAGCTGCCTTGGGACCAGGAAGATTAGGGTTAAGAGGAGAAAAGGGGAGTGTATGAACAAATGCTTTATTCCATCAACCATTACTGCTGACCCACATTCTGTCTGCGGTGTGTTTCAATGCTAAAACTTTTATTTCCCCATTGTATCCATGTGTCTCTGTCAATATGTGCATACTTTGCATGTTTGCCAAGTTTGGATATCATCGTATTTTAGTTCATACTGTACGCCTTGAAGCACAAATGCAGTAATAAAATGTTACGATCGGTTTGCTTCCCATGAGGTCCATTTATTATGAGTATCGGAGATTCACTTCCTCACCTGTCATGTTTCAAAAGCTTGGTGACGCCTTCATATTGAGATCATTTTTGCTCTGATCTGAAGTGCCTTGAAGCATACACTTTGAAGCTCTTAATGACCACAGCGTTTTTCTTTACCGGACAATAATACTAACTGAATCATTGAATGATTAATAATTGAAAAAGGAAAAGAAAAGTGAGGCAGCTCCTTTACCACCTCAGCCAGCTTAAGAAAGTCCCTCTGGGGCTCCTAAAGATCTTCTGCTATGGAAAGCATCATGAACCGGTCTGGGAACTGCTCTGTTGGCATTATGCTTCTTTCAAAACTTATACGCTGTTGCAAATAAGCAGAATATAATGTGATTTCCAGGCGCACAGTGTCCTCTGTCAATCCTTTGCATCGCCCTTCTCATTTGCAGCATGTATACAATTTTATTGTATAGTTTGCTGTATCTGTATCCTCTAAATATAATTTTTTTTTATGTATTTCTTTTACTTACTTCAGGAATTTTCTATATAAGATCACCACTATCTTGTACCAAGAGGCAGATCTCTGCACTAGAATCAAAATACTGATTCACTTGATGTGATTGCTCGAGGTACGACCACAGAGAGACAAGAGACAGGGGAGCAAAAACAAGAAGGAGAAGAAAATAAGAAAGTAAAGGAGACACAAGTAGGCAGAGACAAAAGATACAGAAAGAGAAAAGAGGAAATCCCAAAGAGTGGGAGAGAAATCTGAGCGACTCAGAGAGACACTCTCGTCCTAAGTCTCACCAGAGACAAAGTGCAGAATTTTTTCAGCTTCAGTGTGTTTTAGCATTAAGACAAGTAAAAACATAATACATTAAATTGAAAGTCTGGGGGAAAAATAATGTTTTTTCAGGATGAGTATTTTGAATATTCAGTAAACTTATGATGAGAGCTGCAAAACAAGAGTTTGAGCTATTGAATAATTAACTGGCTCATGCAAAACTATTGTTTTAATGAGACAACTACTGTCGATGTGGATATATACATCATTCTATCCGTGTCCTAAAGTTTTTATGGAAGTAAATGATCAAAATTAGATTAAACTAATGGATTTATGGTGACATAATATAAGCTCTTAATATTTTTACACAAAATCCTGAGAAAATATTCACAGGAAGGCAAAAATGCAGACAGGCAAAAAAAAAGGAAAGTAATGCCAAACAAAGACGAGCAAACAGGAATGTATAGCAACAATTTAAAGGCAGGGTAATGTGGTAACTTTATAGCTCTTACTTTACCTGAGTCGAGTGAGGTCCAAATTATATTCATTTATAGACACACCGAAACAGAACAAGAATTAGGCTAGTATCTCTACTCCCTTTAAAACCACACATTGTAATTTTTACATTTCTGTTTGTGTACAGATTAAAGAACGTGAATATTCTTTTGCGATATTTAGAGGCATTGGCATATTTTTGAGCTAACCATGCTAGTTGTTGCCCCTGCTTCCAGGCTTTATGCTAAGCTAAGCTAATAGCCCACTGCCTGAAGCTCCATAACTAATGCAAATGATGATGATTCTCATCTCAAACCAGGTTTCCACTCAAATTGCAGTGCAGATTTTAGCCCAGTATGCAAAAAATGAGCAAAACCAAAATGCAAATGAATGTGTTTCCATCCACTAGGACTACCATTATGCAAATATTTGGTGGTGGTTCATAAAGGTAAACAGCTGAAGATGCTAATGAGTCAGGTAATAAACAAATAAACAGCTCGCACACTGCAGGGCTCCTATGTCCAATTATTTTTTCCACCAAATAGGCGTGATGGAAAATCTCTCAGTTGATGTGACCGTGCTGAAGAAAAGCCCGGAGACCCAGATGATTTCAAAGCAGAAGTATTTACTGAAGCTTGTAGGAGAAAATCGATCTACATTGACAAAGTAATGCCATCCAGTTCTCTGACCCGTATCTTGCCACCAAGGCGTATTTGTCCTATGACCGTCCCCCATAAGGAGGCCTTTCTCCCATATTATGACCCTTTACCTGCAGCGAGCAACTCGCTCAAACTGGCTCAACTCGCACAATCTTTGAGCTGCTCAGTCTTACTTCACGACCTTGCTATTCTGTTCCCTACTGTAGTCACAATACATCTATCTGAGCTCACAGAGCGTTCCCTCTGAATAGATAAGAGGCGCCGGCCCTTCAATCTATCTCTCGTCTTGCTGCTGGCTAAATGTCCATGCGTCAGAAATTCTATATCAACAGGTGCACACTGGAGCCCTGCAGTGTGCAGCTGTTGATATGGAATATGGAACTCCAGGTGCCATTAAGCCGCTGCAGAAGAAAGAGAGCGCAAACGATGGAAAACAATGCAGAAAGCGCGATGGAAACGTGGCACGTCTATTTGTATGTGTTGATCTGAGGAAGGCCGCAGTCTCCTCGTGGCGCCTCCTCGGAACCTTCAGTGGACGTTTAAGTCCATTGCACTTTGTCGCATTTTGCCTTTATCAATACACCAACTTTTCCACCTCTGCCCCCTTTAATTTCCTGCGTTTCCTCTCAGGTATTTTAATGCTCATGAAAACAGATGCACAAGAATAAATCTTTGCTGAGGTGGTGCTGGTTGGGGGGGGGGGGGGGGGTCTAACTGCCACCCCGCCTTTACAGCCCGCCCCAGGGGCCACCCCCCCCGCGC
>JAVQJF010114949.1:0-22136 GCA_036023855.1 Gadopsis marmoratus
GCAAACAGGCACAAATTGAAGAATCACAAAGGATGGGGATATGGGAAAGGTAAAAAAAAGGGTGAGGAATGACAAGAGACGAGGAAACAGGGATAAAGATAGGGAGTGAAGGGCAAAGATAGTGAAGAGGGCAGAAAGAGAGTGACGGGAAGAAACACAAAGAGACCGAAAGCAAGTTTAAAAAAAAAAAAAAAACCACGAAAGAAGAAAAACAAAGGAAACGGAGCCAAGAAGAGAGACAGAGCCAGGTAGCAGGAGGGAGAGCGAGCGCAAACCTTCGCCAGCACTGAAATTTCCTCAACTCCCGGCGATAATAGCTCTGCATAATAAGCCGATTTAGCAGCTCAGTACCAATAAAACACCCAGGCGGTGCTCACTTTTCTCAGCTTGATGGCCAAACGCTGCGTTTCAAGCAAATCTGCTTCTCATTGTTCTGTTTGTGCTGGTGGGGGGGGGACGGGGATCACAGGGTGTCGGTGATCATTCCAGCTTAGCTAAAAATGCTTGACAGAAGCTGGCTTTGATAACAGAATTACCTGTAAAACAGATGTCAGGAAGTTGTGGATGCGTTTCGCCCCTAAGGATTCTCAGGTCTTGTCCTTTTCATAATTTGCAGTAGTAATTATGACTGAATGTTAATATTTTTGGAGTATAGTTCTACGCAGATGACACCACATTTTTGCACGAATGCAAACCCAAGTAAAGATTTCAATATGGTTTTGAATGCTTACAAATATCAGGCTAAAACTGATTGTGTACTTAACATGCCTCTGTAGGTAAACTGTGAATGGTTTTAAAATTAAAATATCGTGGCAAGTGTCAAATTAAGGAAATGACAAAAGGATGTATCTAAATCTTTTATAGAAACAGAGTTTTCCACTTAAAAGGTATATGAGCAGTTCTCCCAGTTTACTACTAATACATTTTCCAAGTTCTGTGTCCCTGCATTCATAGCTATGTTACCTCTTGGTATATACAAAATGTCTGTTAAGAAAGGAGTATTGATATAGCAGCTCTCTTTTCTTCTCCTGTAAAATGTTAGCATTACCAGAAGAACGTGGTTGAGGCCTAATTTGTTCCGGAGGTGTGGGTGGAGGCCACTTTTGAGTGATTCAGTCAGCCAATTTGATCAAATCCCTCTCGAAATGTTACCTCGCCCACATGTACTGTTTCACTGGAAATAGCTAAAGACGCTCTGCATTGTCACTTTAAGCAGCTCCTGTATGAAGGTGCCATTTCTCTCATTACTGGTGCTCATCATTGTACACAAGACATATAAAATGGACATTTCTATTCCGAAAGTGCAGGTAGCACTGCTTAGATTGCATTTACAGAAAAACATATGCAGCAAGACTCTCATTGTGACTCACTCGTGCTCTCTCATCTTTTGGAAGTTCCTAGGATTAAGACAAACCCTGGAAAATGAGCTTTTAGTGACTTTGTCCTTAAGCAGTGGAATAGCAATGAGAATACTATTGGACTTTGTACGCTTGGTTACTCACAGTTGTCTGTCAGTGAAACACTGACACTTCTGAACCACTTTCATCTTTTAACTTTTCATACTGTTACATTTTTACTTTGCAATGTTGCTTTTATTTATCTTGTAACTGCATCTTGTCAACCTAGTAAACAGGAAACTCCTTAAGCTTGCGCTCTGTGACTTTCTCCTGTACATATTTAAAGTTTTCAGTTCCCAGCTGCTCCATATACAGATTCCACTCCCACGTATCATCACTCTTGGGTGCAAACCTCGTAACCCATGGAGCATAAGGATTATACGCTCCATGGGTTGGGAATATTCTCTCGCCTCTCTGGTTTATAAAACCTTTACAAAAACATGAAGTGGCTTTAAAAAGTGGATTGTCCTCAAGCTGTAAACAAAGCTGCCTTTCTAAGTCCCTCAAAAGCTGACATCTTGGAGATACAAGACTGTGATGGAAAGAAAGCATGGAGCTATGAAATACCGAGCTCTTTGGTTTACAGGCCACAGCCCTTTCATTGTGTAGAGCTTTCGTCCAGTTATTGTGCTTGGCTTCAGCTGTAATGATTAATGATGCATAGTATGACGGTGCACTTTAGCCAACTCCCCCACACTCAAAAGGACGGCGTTTCAGTGCTTTGTCTCCCCGAAGACGTCAGATTTTTACTGTCAGGTGTTACTTATCCTGCTCAGTGAAAGTGGAACACCTGCGTGCATGTCGGGCCGCGGTGCTGAGCTTCAAAGAAGAAAACAGGTTTTCCACAGAGAGTTGATGAAAGCTTTTCATCCACGCTCCTTGATGAGAGACTGCAGGGTTTATGTAAACAGGCAGCAAAGAGGAATACAGTACGTATAATCTCTCATTGTTCACTTTTATTGGCCTGCCTGCCTGCTTTCGTAGCTGCCTGTTTCCTTTATTCAAGCACAGGTTGTTAGTTTTGTCTTGTGTTTTCTTCCAAGTGTATTCAACTTTAGCTGATACAGTAGGAGGGTACAGTTCGCAGAAAGAAAATCTTCCTTTTGTAAAGTTTGTATTCATGAGAGTGCATTCGGTCCCTTTGATAGATCTATGAGCACATGATGAGGTCTGTTAAGCCATCTTTTAAAAGCTTGGTTCCCCAAGGGCTCATGAATACCCCTGTCCCCACCTGCTGCACTGCACGGGCACAAATCCAGAGTAGAATGGCCTTGTTTAACTCAAATGCTCCGTGTTTGAGCTGCTGCCAGTAAAGAGTTTAAAATTCAGCAGACTGGCTGTCACAACAGCATCTGAACCCGGCTTTGTGATTACTTCTTGTTGGCACCGTGGGAGTCCAAAACTTTATAGGAGCTGTAACCAAGATTTATACTGTCCCATAGCATAACGTGATCATAACGTATCTGCAGGGGGACGATGGGGGCTTGTGATCAATGCCATTGACTGAATGACTACTTCAGAAGGTTCAGACATTTCCGGCTTTCAAACTCACTTTGGATGTGGTTGGAACTAAAGCAAAAGTTACAAATGTATCTGTGGTTCTGTGAATTACGGCTGATGTCGAGATCATCATTGATTGTTTATAGGAGGCAGTGGTGGAAAACGGGCTTACACAGCCTCTCGGGGATGGAAATCAATCCAGCAGCTAGTCATTACAGGATATGCTTTGACCTTTCAAGTCTATCTTAATATAATACTCATATATCGTATGTATGTATGTTGATAGCATTATTGGTCGCTACAATACTTTCCATACACCACTGGAGGACACAATTCACAGCCCTCATTCCATGCACATTTTTGCATTCTAAAGTTCAGCTGAGGCTAATATGAGGCTTATTTAGCCGTCTGAGTTTGTCAAATCAAGAAGGTATTTTCCGACTCTACTGTGTTTTTGCTTGGTTTCCCGGCACTGTGTTTCCTTTCTGAGTCTCAGTGGAGGGAAAACGCTGTAGTAGTCACATGTGGGTTTGTTGCCCAGACAAAATGTGGGCAGTCAACCAACATCCAACTGCCAGAACGAAGATACCTACTCAGTTTGACTAGCCTTTAAAAAATCATTCATATTAGCACCACAGGACATTTTAGCCATGAACAAAAGAATAACAATACAATATTATAATTCCAACACTTTGCCTGTTAATACAGGATCCACCTTTATTAGTCGTTGCAGTTCTCTGATCTCTTTAGTTAGCTTACTCCAAACTGGAGTCACAGAGAGCTGCTGATGTTGCAATTCCTTCAACATTAAAAGAGTTTAGTAAAAAAAAAAAAAAAATCACTTGATTTAAAAATCTTTGAGGAATCTTAATATACCCTGCTGAGGGAAACAGGCTTGCCCTCCCTTAAACGGATCTTATGTAACTTTTGCTAAGCAGCAGCCACAAGTGGCAACTGAGAATGGTAAAGGCTCAAATGTAGTGTAACAGTAGCACAAGTAGAGATGAGTCAATAAAACAGTGAACATAAGTTAAACAGCTATCTCTATCTAAAGTGCGCCTTAACGCTAGCCAACATTAGCCATCATAAGCTAATAGTCATGCAGTACCATAACACCTGAGTGTGTTGAATTAAGCAAGGGTGTGTTTTATTCCTTCCGAGTTAAACTTTTCATTCCTTCCTAAAAAAGTTATATCATCTGACTTCAACAGCAGCTTTTCTGTGCTTTGCTTTGGTCAGCAAACGTCTGTCTTAGATCAATTATGGTTAGAAACATTAATAAAGGAGGGGAAACGAAGACAAAACTGAGTAAACTGAGTGTGAACTTATAAATCACGTGAAAACAACATTTAGTGAAGGTCAGTGGGCCTCCAACTGCTCCAGGCTGTCCTCAGGAGGAAGGATGGCAGGATGGGTTAAATGGGATGCAACTGCATGTGTGTGTGTGTGTGAATGTATCCTCATGTTTGACAATAAAAGACCTTAGGGTCCTATAACAAAAATAAAAAAAAGTAAAGTAAAATTTTTGAAAAAGCAAAACACTTTTTCAGTCCACTAAAATGACATCTCCTACACTGGCAACTCCAGTCAATCTCATTTGAAACCCAGTATGATGAAGGGCTCTGCATGGCTGCACCTGTGTCATTATAAAAGTGCATGGACAGATTTAAATACCGCTTTGTAAAATGTCTCTGTTGGCTGCCTCCTCACCAAATCACTGCTGGCATTGATCTGCAGCAGTTGACTGTTAATGGCTGCCAGTTTCCCAGAACAGCAATTAACATTTGGAGAGTAAAAGTGGTCTGACAAGATGTACTCTTAAACAGTCTCGCTTACTGTATACTGTGGGAGCTGCAGAAGGGGTCAGTTTTGCAAATGTGCATTGTAGCATTTTACTGTCATAAAAACAGATGTGTCAAAGTGTGTGATCGGGATGTGATCGAAAAAGAAAAATGACCGCGTGAGCTGAAATCTCTCCATAGAAACAATATTTGTGGGGCAACATACGCTCGTTTTCAGCAGTGCTGTGCTCATTTTCCACCAGCTGAAAGCAGAATTTCTTGCAAACCCTCTCCAAAATCTCTGGGTTTCACATCGTAGTTGTAATATGCTCAGGGCTTGTCAAAAACGCTAATCTAACACTGTCTCGTGACATCAGTACTCTCCGATGATGAGCTATACCGAAACACAACACATGCGACCACAGAGAGTTGGAAGCTGGACATCAGGCACAAACTGCAAACATATCATTTCAGTGTTTGCATATTTGTGAAGTTCCTTCTTCCTAAGGCATGCTGGGAAAAATGTTCCACACAAGAATCGGCAGCATTTGTTGATTTGATCATTATCTTGAGCCGGTTTAGTGCCATATGTATGCAGGTTTTTCACTACAAGCAAACAACAAAGCAGCTGATTTCACTTAGTAGTTCCTGTTAGCTAGAGCTAAAATTGCTAATCAGGAAACGAACCTGAAAACATGTCTCTTGGTGGCACGTAGAGGAAGGCCATTGGGTTTAAAGTTTCATCTGGAACGAGTCGGCCACAACTGCCGCCATGTTGTGTATATTGCGTGGGAGCTTGTTAGCGCTGTATCCAAAACAAGGGCATGGGCGGAGAAGAACCAGATGTGGCCACTGGCAGATGGTCCAACGAGGAGATCCTCCAAGCTTGGACAGTACACAGTACATGACATCAGTACCAGATGGTCTATTCATTAACACCCACCCTCTCAAAACATACAGAAAAGGCTGTGCTGAAAGTCCAAAAATCTTAATACCACTTTAGCTGCTCTGGCACATTTCTTTCATGAAGTGTTGGGCGATGGTAGTTAAGCCTCATTAGTCAGTGTAACAACACTGTCCAATCCTCAGTCTGCTCATTTAGTTAAATGCATTTCAAACACAGTTGAAGTTACTTTCTAAAATGCTATGCTTCCATTTTGGATTTTAATAACATGTTACAGTACCTAATATACAGAGTTGATCAAATGTGTATTAAAACTAAACAAACCCTGTATTTGTACTTGCAGCTCCTGTTTGACCGAGATGAACCGAGGGAACCGAGGGGGAAGGGGGCGGTGACAGCACTTGGCACACTTGTCCGTTCCACTTCAGCTTGATCCATGTGTTGTGATTCCTGCAGTGTCCTGGTTTGGCCCTCCACCATCAAATGGCCAACAGGGAGGTAAGGTATGAAGAGCATAGCCTGTGATTTTGCAGCCTCAATACGAGGGGGGGGGGGGGGAACACTTCAGTGGATTAAAAAATAAAAAGGCCACGGGAATAGAAGCAATTGAGGAACCTGAGATAGGAATGGATATGTGAGGGGGCAAAAAAATCATCAGTCGCTGCAGATTTGTCCGTTTCTGGTAGTCGCCATTCCCCTCTCAATCACCTATCTCGCTTTTTGCTGTCTATTTTATTATCTATCTTCAAATTCCAAGGCCAAAAACATCCCACAAGCTTTTCTGTTCCAGACATATCAGTCGGCCTTGAATTTAGGGATTTTGGAGCTTCAACTAAGAAGGCGAAGTGAAACATCGCGCTCAGTACAAATTCAGATACCAGACATACTCATTAAAATGTTTCTGCTGCTTCCGCAGTGAGAAGGCCTTAGACTGCCATTAACATTAACTTGTTGAATTCCTCAGATCTGTGTCTTGTGTTGTGAATACACTTGCAACAGATGTCTATTTCAGCAGTAAAGCAAATATGTTTATTAAGCACTTTAATATACATCAGAAAATTCCACTTCATATAATACAGGAATTATTTTTAAATGAAAGTTGAATGTACATGGTGAGCTATTTACAATCCAATCACTGACAGTCAAATCAAAGATGTCAAGACAAACAAGATAACTGCTTAATAAGACTATACAGTATGTTCTCCAACAGTTTCTAGACCCAATCCTGCCTTGAATCCTTCTAGTGACCCTTCATGGCATACGTTTGAGCTACTGTAGTATGGAGAGCTTTCACTAGGGCTTATAAGTGTTTGTGCATGCGATAGGTTTCCACCCCCCCTCCCCACCCACCCCCACCCGCACCCGATCCCAGTTCTTGGCAAAAAATAGCTCACTGTTGACAATATGAAAGCCTGCAAAAATATGACACAGTCTGTAAACGCTAACGCAGCTCCACACAGTTCATGAGAAACAGATGTTTCGGTTCCCTCAGCGTCAGTCGAGCACCTCCTCTCCTCCAACTCCCGCCGGGTTAAGTCCTGTTGAATTGATGTTCAGCTTCTCACAGGGAGGCGGGTCAGAGTTATGTTGTTTCGACTTTGGCTTTACAACTCTGCATTTTCAAATATCGTTCACAGCTAGGAGCTGTCTTAATGGCTGAGCCCCTTTGAGCCGTTTTGTGTCATGCCCCTGAAAAGTCCAGCAGTAATTACTGGAAATGAACCAAAGCTTGGATTTTGTTTCTTGCTTTTCTGTAGGTTATACGTGTAACTCTGCAGACAAATGCATTTCTTTAAACCACTGCTTTCATGTGAAATTGCTGCATTTAGCACCAGACGTTTGCTGACGGTACACAACGGGTTATTTAAATATTTTGTATGCACACAAAAGCAACAGAAAAATCCCATAGGGACAAAATGAACTTTTTTTTTACATTTTCAATGAGCCTCCCTCTTTCTTAGCTATTTATAATAATACACAAATGCACAAAGCCAACAAAACTGGGAGTCCAAAGTAACTGCAGGCAACTTCTGAACACAGCACCATGGTAGAGCGCAATGCAACACAAAATGCAGCAAAAGTGGCTTTTTTCCAAAAAATAAATATGCTTGTATATACTTGTGAAGTAAACTGCCATAGCTATTAACATATTACACACAACATAGGTTTAGCACACTGATCAAGGTTAACACAGATTATTTGGGGTCTCTAGAAAAGGCAGACTATCAATGCGCTTAAATTCATACCATGGCACCATTTACTGTTATGTCCTCTGGTTTGTGACAATGTACTCAGTGATACATTGCTGTCAGTGTGAAAAAGTAGACAGAACAAACATAATATAAAATAATAAAAAAAAACAAAGCATTGGTATGTTTCCCTCAAACAATTACTTTGATAAAAACATGGATGGTTTACAAAAAGTGAATGGAACAAATGCATGTCTGTCATTTTACTCTTTTAAAAGTGCATACACTGTTTATTAAATAGCATTACATTAAATTAAAATGATAGTTTGCATGAATACATGAAGAAGGCTGTAACAGATGTAGGCACATCGATGTATCAGTTCACGTAAGCCTTATGCAGCAATCAACAACCATCCCTAGGTATTATTTTGAGGTCTCTCACTGATGAAAATTATTTTGTTTTGCAGATGAACAGTTGCTTTGGCACATTCCCTCCAATGGCTGCATGACGAATGGCACTCAAGACATCTGAAACAGTGTAAGAATGATTTGGGTTAATGTTATGTTTGGGAGGAAAAGGTCTGCTTATCATGATTTAAATCCAAGTAATGATGGTTGTGTTGAGTGCAAACCAGTGTCAACTAAAAGTCATTAGCTTCTACATTAGCTAAGGTCTTGCCTACATGCTGTCACCCTGACCTTAATTTCAACTTTGAGACAAATGCTTGATGTATTTCAACAAGAGCACATACTGGAGGATTATTTTCAAAAGGATCTCTTACCAGCTATAATGGAGTCTCCTTTTTGTAGTTAAACCCAGGGTCTGATCCTTCAATCTGCAGTTTCAGGGCTTGTTTAAGGCTTAGCTCAGTTTCCCCTATGGGATAGTTCTCCAGAACATCCTGGTGGCCTCTGTTCTGTACAGTCCGAGGAACTGATACCCTACTCAGGAAGACCTGATTACCCTGTAGGTGATAGTTGGGGTTGGTCATGATGCCATTCCTCTTCTTCTCAGCACAGCTCTGCTGCTGGATAAAGAATTGATCTTGGCCTTGCCCCCTTTCCTGCCGAATTGAACCGCCAATCACAATCTTGCAATGGGGATCCTTCACTGCAATGTTGGCCACTGATTTGTTGAGGGCAATCCTCTTGTCAAACTGTGTCATCTCATACTCCAGAACCTGACTTTGAGTTGATCCGCTGTTCTTGACCTTTTTCTTGTCTCCCAGTGCTCCTTTACCATTCGATGGCCCATTTCCGGTCTTACTTCCCTTTGTTGACTTGACACCAGGTTTTAACTGGGACCAGTCAAAGTCATTGGATGGAGATGATGGCTGCTGACCAATGGACTTAGTCGTAGAGGAAGGGGACACAATAGACTGTCTGCTCCGGCTGCGAGGCAGTGAGTGCTGTTGGATTTGTTCTGTGAATGTCAGTCCATGAAAACTGTCGATCGGCACAGTTTGTGCCGTGGCTGTGGACGATGTGGTTCTCAAGGATGAGTTCTTTGAACTTTTGAGGGAATTATTTGAAAGGGAGGATTTCTGTCTATCTACTGTGGAATCGGGAGATTCTGATGGTGAACTGAATGCATGGACAGGTCCGTTTGGTAGACCGCGTCCAGAGGACTGCATATCTCCTGCCCCGGTGCTGCCAGAGCTACTTGATTTAATGGTGAGGGACTGCATTTTACCAGTCACAGCCAATGGTGTTTTTTGTTCCATGGTGTGCACTGGGGAGGGATTGCAGCCATTTAGAGTTGTGGCCCCATACTTTTCCAGAAGTTTTATGATCATTGAATGGCCACCTTTTGCTGCCACCCGCATTGCTGTGCGACCAAACTGATCAGCGTGGTTTGGGTCAGCGCCATGTTCAAGAAGTATTTGCACAACATCAATGTGACCCTCTTGTGCAGCTATGCCTAGTGCTGTAGCTCCCTGGTTGCAAGTATGATCCACATGTGTGCCATTCTCTATCAAAAACTGCACGACTTTTGTGTGTCCTTGCCATGCAGCAGACTGGAGGGCAGATCGCTTCTCATTGTCACAGGCATTCACATCAGCATGATAGTTAATCAGCAGCCTCACCATTTCAACATGCCCTTGCCAGCAGGACACGTGGAGGGCCGTTCTGCCCTCAGTGTCACAAGCTTCCACATTTGCTCCATTTTCAAGGAAATACTCTGTCATGGCCAGCTGATTCTCAAGTGCCAATATGTAGAGCGTCGGGCGTCCATCTGCGTCATTGTAATCTATATCAGCACTGTGGCTCAGCAGCAGTTCAACAATGTCCCTGTGGCCTTCTAGTGCAGCCACCCTGAGAGCATTCCTCCCATCATATCCCCTCTCGTCAATGCATGACTTGTTTTCCAGAAGAATTTGCACACAGTCATAATGTCCCTCTTGTGACGCTAATATCAGCTGTATTCTACCATCATTATCAACCTCTGTACAACGAGCACCTTGCTCAATAAGGGCATCGCACACTTGGCGATGGCCCTCAAATGAAGCCATGTGTAGCGGGGTCCAGCCTGCATCATCCCTGTGATTCTCGTCCAGACCTCTGTCCAGCAGAGTTCTGACCACCTCCACATTACCCTGAGCAGATGCAATGCTCAGCACAGTCCTTCCCTCACTGTCAATGCTATCAACAGCAGCCCCCCAGAAAAGTAACGTGTTGACCACAGAGGCATGACCCATTGATGCGGCAGCAAGAAGAGGAGTGCGACCATTGTTATCTGTGTGATCCACATCAGCTCCACCTTCCAGAAGCAGATCAACTACATCGACATGTCCTTCATAGCCAGCCACAAGGAGAGGAGTCATGCAGTCTTTATCACAGTGGTCAACTTCTGCTCCTCTGTCAATCAGAAGGCTCACAACTGAAGCATGGCCTTTGCTTGCAGGAACACAAAGGGCAGCGACTGAGAGGGCTGTCCTCCCATCCACATCCTCATGATTAACTTCAGCCCCGTGGTCCAAAAGGTGCTCAACGATCTCTCTGTGTCCCATGTATGCTGCAGCAATGAGAGCTGTTCTTCCTTCATTGTCTGCCTTGTTGACCTCGGCCCCGTGCTGAAGGAGGTTCAACACTATGTCTTCATGGCCTCCCCAAGCAGCAGCTCTCAAAGCAGTTCTACCGTCAGCATCAGCACAGTCTACTTTGGCACCCGCATAAAGCAAAGCAGATACAACCTCTGAATGTCCACCCCAAGCGGCTGAGCGCAGGGCTGTCCATCCATCGTGATCAGTGTGGTTTATGTTGGCCTCGCAGCCAATTAGGCAGTTGACCACTTTGGTATGGCCCTGCCTTGCAGCGAGAGTAAGTGCCGTTTGTCCATGGTTGTCTTCTAGCTCCATGTTTGCCCCTCTAGATATGAGCAAGTTGACCACATCAAGGTTTCCACTGTATGCAGCATTGGCCAGCAGAGTTCTCCCACTGGAGTCGCATTGGTTCACAGATGCCCCGTTGTCAAGTAATGTCCTTATTGAGTCCTCTCTTTCCAGGGCCTGTTGTACAATACATGACGCGTGGTCGTCCTCATTGTTTACATGAGCTCCAGCTTTGACCAGAAGTTGTAGGACCTCCTGTTCTCTTGGTATGGAGGTGGACAAAGAGTCTTTAGCAGGGGTTCCATTCCAAACCATCCAAAGAGCCAGATTAAATGGCTCGATCTGCAGATTGGAATTGACTAGGTGCAGTGCAAATTCCTGCACTTCGAGTGGTTTGAGCTGCTTTGCCCGGCAAGTATAACTCATCGCCAACATCCTATGGCCCTCTGCTGCATTACACAAGTACTTTTGGGTGCAATGCTTAACATCCAGTAGCCACTCTGCAAAACTGTAGTGAAAAAGGATTTTAGTACTCCCAAGGCCATCAACCAACAACTTGGAGAGAATGTCCATCTTTTTCTGAAACTCTTCCATAGTCAGGGTCATGTTTTTGGTCCAGACTGCATGGTACAGTTCCTTGACCGTGAGTGGCCTGCAAGTTGCCAGGATTACATTAAGGATGGGCTGGACCTTGGCAAACTGTTTTCTGACAAATAGTCTCTGGCACAGCCACAGGTAGAGGCCGTTGAGAGTGCCAGGGATGTCACGGATCTCACGAAGCATGATAAAGTTCTCCACCACGCCGTCCAGCACACGCTCCAGGTACAGAAAGCAGCCACTGCTTTTGATGTGCAGTTGGTTGAGCATCTCAGCTGTCTCCTTGGTCAGGTGCTGTCTCAGGGCCTCCTCCTGGTCCAGCCTGTGGAGGATGTACTGTTGCACATCCTTGACAATGTAGGCCTTGCGCAGATCATCAAGGCTGATTTTGCGGAATCCTGAAAGAAAAGAAATGGAAAGAGGCGTCAGATGATAAATTGATATGTAGAGGAGATATGGAGGAATTAAAAGATAATGTATTATGGCTATTATATGAAGAATATGAAAAAATGTAGAGGATAAAGGTAACAATGAATGGCAGTGGAAATCATAATCATGATGATGGGTTACTTTCCCGCTTGAGTCGTAACCAGTATTTATCCCCTGATCTTGTACCTTTGAATAATTAGGTTAAGTCAACCTTTAATTTTCTAAGGCATAGGAAAATTCACAGTAAAGCCATGTTGTTCAAGAAAACTCTTTCAGAGGAACAGAAAGCATAACCCCTGTGGCTGCTGGAAGCAGACATGATCAGCAGGAGTCTGCGATCAGTTTAGCCCATAAAGAACTAAGGAAAACAAAGAGATGGCAATTAGTGCACTATACTGCATCTCATGCAGAGCTATTTCAGCTGTAATAATTTAGAGTGTGCCTGTGTGAAAATAAAGACAATTTCAGTAAAAGCATGACCAAAATAATGAATAGATTATATCTATGCTGTTGCTGATCCATGTACTGAAACACCCAAATGTATAAATACCAATCAATATAAATTACACTTATAATGGTAACTATGTCTTAAAAACACTTGAGTTGACTGTGGAGGTTATTGGTGCTTAATCAGCAGGAGCAAATCTGTGGTAGGAGCTGAAGATGTACAAGAATCAAAATGGAGGAGAGCAAGGGAGACATCATTTTCATGCCAGTAGCACATCAGTGGTCTGTAAAACATCTCTCCAGTGCCTCACTTATTATCGTGCTACGTGCTCCCAGCACAGTCCTGTAGAATATATTTCTTCAAAAAAAAACAAATGTATCACAGTGGGGCTTAATGAATTATCTTTAATGGGAATTTCTCTTAGATGTGGAAAAATGGCTCCATAATAGCCTCAGTTAATGGGCATAAAGTGAACTTTCCTCCATATTTAAACAATCTGTTCATGGTCTGCGTAGCGTCCTTATATTTACAGTTCCCGTGGTTCTCAGGGCTACTGGTGACATTTTCCCTGTCCCAGTAACCCTCTCTCTTATTGACATACAGTAAGTACTTTACAATGACTAACAGGCCTCCTACTCTGGGAAAAGCGGTTGCATTTTTCCCCCTAAAAAATGTGCACTTACTGTATATGCAAGCCTGAACTTGGACTCTAACATTAATCTTTTTTAAGTAAAGTCAAGTTTTAAATTTAAGCATCTCTTTATTGACTAAACATTTTATATACTGACTTTTAGCTGAAAGTCAGCGGTTAAAGATAAAAGTACCGGAGCTGAATTTTGTAGATTTCTGAGACTGCTTTGATTTATATAAGAAAACTTTTCTCTGTACACAATATGAATCGGACTCTGTCGGCTAGCCTGAGGCAGTGCTATGTTCATCTGACTGCTATTGTGTGGGTAGAAAAGGCTGTGAAATCTTACCCCACGCACGGCCAGCGCTAACCACACCTGGAAGCCAGATAACGAACCTGGTGAGTTTAAACAAGTGTTCCCAAGCAGGTACTGACAGTTGGACAACAGACCCTGATAAACAGATGGAGCGAAGGGTTTTCTTTATCGTCTGCTTCTGAGTTTGTTTAAGATAAGCACGCCTCCACTAACTGCATCTCACAATAATCTTCCTTTACTTTATCCTTGGGGCCTTTATGTTTCAAACTGCGATACAACCGACTGAAATTAAGGCTGTATGTTTAATTGCATCCTTTGATACATACCAGAATATAAGAATTGGAGAAGCACAGATTTTGATTCCAATAAATCACACTCTTAAATAAAATGTCCATACAAGTAAGGGGTAAGTTTGGTTTAAATTAAGCAAGTATCGTGCTCCAGCATTATAACCATATTATTGGCCAATCATTACAAAAGCTCAGCGACCCTAACCTACTTTCAGTCTGTCATTGTTTTCAGTTACTGTGTGCATTCTCCAGCCTCTGTACTCTGGCTCCATGACCTCCTGTACCAGCTCCCACTCCAGTCCTGGAGAAGTCACTGACATCACAAAAGACAGATGCACGCTAAGCATGCATTGTAGCTACAGCACTCAAGCACTTCTACCGTTGACTACTAAAAGCCCTTAAAGATTTTTTGTATATTAAAAATCTTTGCTCCAAGAGTCTGACTGTTATTTTTGAGTTACATATATTATGAGTCTGGCAGTGGATTATTTCAAGTTCCTATCAGAAGATATAGGAACAATTGAAGGTACCCAGTGTACTCGCTATTCCTCTGGCTCAAACTCCAAGCCTCGTCATACAATCATGGATTTCTCACTCTTCCTTCTACTTATACTCTCAATTTTGAACTTTGCTTTTCAGGTTTTTCACAATCACCAGTGCCTCAGTTGACACAGGCACATACTATATCAAATTTGTATTTACAAATTATGTTGAAAGACAGAACTATGATGCCTGGTGTGTTCCCCTGCTTATGAGTGTGTCGCCCTGATGTCACTGACTGGTCCTCCTGCTCCTACTGGACCCAATCCTGTTTTGACATTCTGGGTTTGCTGTCCAGCTGGGACAAGCCATTGCAGGGGAGAAATAAGGACACCAAAAAAAAGAAAAGAAAAGACTTCGGACGATCAAAAAAACTTTTTCACCCAGCCAGTGACTTCAGCAGAGTAACATTTAATATTTTGACTTGAAGTTGATTTGTTCTATTCAGACGGACTATGAAAAACATTGCGTGTTATGCACTCAGCCCAATACTGGAGATGTTACTATAGCATGAATATTTTCTCTGGGGAACAAAAGGAAAACTATCATAAACTGAAGCACAGAAGTAAACAGTTTCTCCTACATTCCACAGTCACCGACACACCAATTATGAAGATACAGTGACTAGAAAAGCTGGAGGAGGAGACAGAAATTTGATTGCTGCCACCATGAAATAAAGCACTTGCCTGAATAAAAACATAAGAATAGAAGCAAAAACCTCCAGTCAGAACACACCCAAAAAAGACCTTTCAGTTGCTGCAGATGGTGGAAGATGACCTACAATTTCCACTTTAGTCATCAGCAGACATCACTTCATAAGGCTTGGATGTCAACTGTGAAGTCGTGGCTTTATTACTGCCCTACTCCTGCAGACAAAGCACTAAAAACAACCACAGGGGAAAAGGCATCCAACACGCATTTGATGACTGCTGTAACAGGAAGAATGCAAGAACTTTCATTGGCAGTCATGCAGGCCTAGGTTTCACACCATTATACTGTAAGTGGGCTACACAAATTGTAGCTGAGTATCGTGTGTGTGTGTGTGTGTGCGAGAGGATGTTTCAGAGTCTGAACAAAAGCGACTGCTAAACAAGCAACAAATGACACATTCATCAGGGTGAGGGATGCAGCTACCGAGTACAGGCCTCTGAGCCAGCTGCTGCTCGTTACAGAACTGGATACCAGCCACAGGAGACAGAGCCCCGCGTACAAAAGGGGGACTGTTTGCCTTCTAGATTAATTTTTCAGATGACAAACGAGGCTGCGTGTGCGTTGAGAAATCAGAGGTCCGAGGAGCTCGTCAACCCCGGGATTTCAGAATGGAAGCGTTCTCTGGTTCGGCACGTTCTTTGGGAGACACCATCTTAGGTCATGCGATCCGTAAAGAAAACAGAAACCCAAGACTCGCTGCCCTCTCCTCGGGCTCTCCAGTAAACCCGCGCTCCACGAACGTCTGTCTGACAGCTGCAGCGTTCCCTGGCTCCCAAAAAAAAAAAAAAAAAAAGAGAGAAAAACGACAGCGCCAGCCTTCAAAACACAAGTATGTGGAGGAGAGTCAGCTCCAACGGTCTTCAAACAACAGTCCTTTGAAAAGAAGTGCTGCTATTTAATCTTTGAAAAATACTGCTACGTTCCTGGTTTGATTATAACACACACTCTAATTTCTACTCTAACGGGCGGAGGGAGATAACACTTTCTATTTTATCTTGGATAAATGTGGCTTATTCACAAGTGAGAAAAGACTAAAGCCAGGCACTGAGAGGCTTTGACTCTTTAAAAAAGGGGCACTAATTCAACTGTGCAGAGATAACTGTTGCGGGAGAAAATCCTTTTAGATTAGCAGCTACATTTGATGTGCACTGTATATTTCCTGCCATACTAAACGACCACCAGGCGAGACACTGAAATGATTACACCTTAACAATTAATTTATGTAACGCTGGAGGCAAAGCACATGAAAAACACCCCTGCCCAAACACGCCTCTTGCTGAATTTCAAACGGGATGACGAAAGGGTTTCCAGTCAAACCTGTTGCGGTGCAGCTGAACGGGGGCCGGTGAGGTGAGGGGGTGGAGCAAACAGGAACGCATCAGGAAAACATGGCTGTAAACGTACGTTAACGCTGATGGCCTCATCCATCAGTTGAAGTGACGGCATTATGTCATTCACACGTGTGACCTTTACGGTAAAGTTCCCCACGGCTACGCACGCAGGGAGGAGGGAGGAGGGAGGAGGGGGTGGGGGGGGAAGAGAGAATTATTATTATGATCGCTGGGAAGACGCGAGATCTGTCCTCTCACAGGGTGCGTCACTGATGGATTTTAAAACCTATTTTGCTGTTGAGGGCTTAATTAATGACCACCGTGAGCGCGAGCGACGCCTGCTCACGTTTCTAACAGTGAGACTGCTCATTTTAATCCTACAATGCTACCAGAGGGTTCTGCTGCATGTTTTACAGCATCCGACAGTGTGCACACATTTAATCCCTATTGGCTCAAATGCTGTATCTAAAGAGTTTTGCCGGATATTCATTTACGCAGCTGGCGTGAATGAACGTCGGGAAAACGTGGGCTGTTGGTCGGATTATTGTTGGAAGCTTTTATTCATCTCTTTGCACTACAAGGGGAATTCCAGTGGAATTCGTTCAGATTTGTAACACGACTGCTGGAGTGACCTTTACGTAAATGTGACCACGGTGCTTATTCAGACAAGAGGCAGACATGCTTAAGTGCCGTCAGATTAACGTAAAGTGGGGTATGTCTGAAAGGGGCTTTACAGCATGGCTCTGCTTTAGAGGTGGACTCTGATAATGCGATCAGACCACCTGCACAAAGAATAAAACATTGATCATATGAGCGTCTATGCAGAATACCCCAGAAATTAAGGTTCTTTGGGTTTTTTTTTTTTTTTTTAGTAAAAACAGTATCTTGAATGACAGGAGCTCATTAAGATGGTGACGGAGTGAGTCAGAAGGCTGTGCACCTGGTCATATGTGTATGGCCTTCACTCACTGGATCCCATAATTGATATATAGAGTTGTATCTTTGCAGCTGTGAAGAAATTCCAGAAGAGTACTGAAATATCATCCAGGATTACACAGATTCAGCTGGACCAACAGAACATAAATAGTATGAACTTCATTCAAATTGTCTATGTTCACATTTCTGTAATTTTGGAAAAAGTAGGGCTTCTACAGCTAAAAATCCCCTTTTTAATGCCATGTGGTCCTTTTCATTTGCTGCCCTTCCCTATAAAGTATTATACATCTTTTATGTGTATAGGTTCCATGACCCGTACCATAAACCCCAAACAAACGCCAACCTAAAATAACTAAAAATGTGCACAGAAGTTAGTCTTCATGGTGGCGGTAAGCTGTTGTAGTGCAGGGACATAACTGCCCCACACAGGAAATAATTTCCTCAATTCCTGCCGATGTTTTTGTTCATCATTACACTGGCTGACCCCCCGGTGACCTCATTTAGCCCTACCAGCACATGTTCACCTGCGCAAGAAACTACTCAGTCTGGCATGTCAGTCGTGTTTTATTAGCATAAAACACAAGTCAAACAAGCCATTATCTGCTACCAACATGCGGTGCCAAGAAGGTCTGGAAGCATTTTAGAAAGATTTCACAGGGAAATGTCCAGACAACAGTTTCAGCAGGAGGAAAGCTGTGGCAGCTTGCTGTGGAATCTGGTACTTGCAATATCATCCTTGGCATGCAGGCCAAGAGGTGGTATAAAAATCCCCCATCCTTATTTTAGAGACCTTTATCCCCGCAGCTTAAAAAGGTGCCAGGAATTCCACTGCATTTATTCCAAGTCAAGTTAAATTAAGACTTAATTAAAATGCCCTTTAATTAAAGCAAAAACTGACAAGTCGCGGTCTGTACTACAGCCTTGAAAAAGACAAAAAAAAATCTCAAGTCTATAAAGATTTGGCAGGGGCATGCCACATACCAAAGGGCATCACCTCGGGAAGAACGAGGCCAGGCAGTTCGTCCGCCATGTTCAGAATCGTGTTACTGCAGTGCAGTACCCAAGGTGTTATAGATAGAGACACGGTAGACCTGTAATTTGCCCGGCTGTCAGGCTGCATGGTGGTAAATTATAGTATTCAGCAGGGATTATGGTCTTCAGCTCATCCAAAGTGAGGCTCAACATGCAGCCTCGCAGACGACAACTCGTACATGAATACGGACATAAATCAGCTTGTCTGTGTAAGCCAATTTCAAGAAAGGGGAGGTAAGCTAATTAAATATCTCGTCCTTGCTCTCGTTACCCAGGCATCGAGGCGCAGAGCAAATCAATATTGAAAACTCTAAGAAGAGAGGACAGAGAGGGCTTTTATTATGTTTTGGTAGCAGGAGGCATTTGTCGAATGTGCTCTTTGGTTTAGTGTTGTGCAATTAAGTCTGTCTGGTGAAGGCCGCAGCATGGCCAAAACGTGTTGGAATTGGTTTCAGAGTGTTAAATAAAGACATTTTAATTATTGGCTCAAAGAGTGCCTTGGAGCTCCTTCCCCTTTCAGTACTGAAAATTGTTCTTGGCATCTAATCTTTCATAAAGCTTACAATTTTATTTCATAGTTGAAGTTTCAAATTCATTCGTGAAACTACACAGCCAAATCGTCTAAATGATGCCGCAAAATGCCATTTGCTGTGGGGGGAGTCGGTAAGCAGAGCAATCTTTGTCTCTCTTCGGGGAGCATTCCACGGCCCAGAAGAAATAAACCACCCTCGCTGCTTTACAACTGTGCTTGTGTTGTCAGTCAGCCAGAAGATCTCACGGTCCCCTCTGGTGAGGTCTCACATTTGACCAACTAGAAAGTGTACCCACAAAAAAAACCCAAAAACAACACGCATCCAGGGAGATGTTAAGAGTTGTGCTGACCTTTTAGCGGCGGAATGACCGGGACCCTGTGTCAGATTCGCCCGTAGGCCTCAGGACAAAAGGGCTGCTCAGAGAAGTGGAGGAAGGCGCCCACTTTAAACAAGGCTGCTCTTTCGTTTGTGATCATCGGTGGTAAATCAGTTCCGTCTCCTGGCGGGTTGGGTAAAGAAAGCTCCATTCACGGCGGGCGGAGCAGAGGTGGGAGATGGGTTCAAGTCTTTTTGCCAGGGTGGGCAACCCTCTCTCCACAGAGACGCGAATGCAGGAAACAAAAACAGACCCACCACCGAGTCGCATCATTTCAAAGTGTAGCTTTTATTATCCGATAGCTGTGAAATTTGTCATGACTCATCTATATATACACTGTGGGGTATGGAAGAAGACCTGCTGATTATATTTGGGCAAAGAAAGAAAAAAAACGCAGAACACAAGCGAATGTGTCATCTTAGGAAGGAAATGAGTAAACCCTCCATCAAAATGCCTGACTGGATGAGTGTCTTCTTAAAGTGGCCACACGCTCCTGTAACATTCCTCGGAATATAACCATCTTAATTACAGCTGTGATTCATAACTAAGAGGGGCTTTTGTGTGTGTGTGGCTATTTCACCCCCAACACCGCCAAGTGCCCCCTGTGACCAACTGCAAGAATTAAGAGTAGAATTGGGAAAAGAATGGAAATAAATAAAGTATTTTATGACAGTGGGAGATCAATCTAATTGAAGTTGCTGGCGATCATCTTCCCCGGGTCCAGTAGCACACGGATACTATATTATTAGAAGTACTGGCACTGCAGTTGACAAAATCCATGCCTTCGCCCGTCCTTCCTCATCCCTCGCTCATGTTGGCTTTTCTCTCAAAATCCCAAATACAGCTTGCACAAGGTTTTGTTTTGTGTTTCCTTTAAACTGGGCTGCATCATTGTCATCCACCTCCTCCTGTACTCGCGGATTAGTCATGACACGCTTCCACGCCGGAGGAGAGATTTCAGCGGCAATGCTCTGCTCACTACACGTGCATTTTTCCTCTATAGGGCTGCTAAAATAGGCTGATTCGATAAGAGAGCCTTTTGTCGCCTCTTTTTAGGTAGCTACTTAGCCAACTATGTGTCATCTGACAAAAATTGAGGGTTTGTTTTTAATACACAGTTATTTTGGGGGAGATGATGAGAGGAAATAGAGAGAGCGAGATGGAGAATGACATCCCCTGCTAGAGGTTTGGTTCTTTGAATGTCAGTCGTTGAGGTTTAGTTCTTAACTTTTGCTGATTTTTTAAAAAGCTAAAATCAATTCAGTGAGGCAACCTAAATGGTTCTGAATTAATCGATTGAAATCGAGTAAACGCTGTCCACCCCCAAAACCCTGCCTCTCCAACTTATTTCTAGCACCTCTGTCACAGTAATGTAGTCAGAGTGCTATGGCTTTGACCGTACATGACTTATTAGCTGGATGTGGCAATGCCGGAACGCAGGGTATGTAATGTACTTACAGAAAGCTGCTCTGGAAACGAGCATCAGTAAAAAGGGCTAAAATATCAAGGTGAATGATAATGGTAAATGATACATGTATTTACTGAAGCGCAAGAGATAGATGGGCGTATGTTTGTTAATAGTAAATATCAATATCATATGGATAGCAGAGCTGAGATTGGTCAGAGCGCCTGCACCAACCAAAGTCTACTTTCTGTACTTCAACCAGATTCCATCCCTCATCTTGTCAAAGAGGTATTCAATGTATCCATGCTCACACTCCCATCTGTTTTTAGACGGTACTCCCTGCTGCCCCTGGAGATGCGCATTCACACACTTACTACTTGAGAAACAGAGACTTTGACAAGCAGGCACCATAAACAGTATTGGGCAGATGGTAGCCATTACAGTTCAGTGATGCCTCCAAACGATAAAAAGATCACACACTAGGCTGGATCAAACGCTATGAGGGGATTATGGTTAAAATTAGTCTGTAATTATTTTAATGAGGCCATAAGTGATTTTATTTTTTTTTTTTAACAATTCAAAAAACAAAAGGAGACTCTTCAAAACCCCAACGTAAATAAAATGTCAGCTTTATTATAATAATAATATATATATATATATATATTATTATTATTATTGCTAGTTTGGAATTTGAAAAAAGGCATTTCTGAATCAGCACAATATAAGTGCCAATTTTGTAATCATCACCTTTATCAGCCTTGTAAAAGTGAGAAAGTGGTGAGAGAGTAAGGTATGAGCTGTTGAATAAAATACATGTCTGAGAAGCTGTTTCTATTTAAAAAACGCCCAACCCCCTGTCTCCCACCTCCACCCCGCCCTCTCTTTCCCCTTTCCCTTGCTCTGCTTTCTGCCGGGGGCCTTGTTAAATTGGCACCGATTCAACCCCGGCACCCAACCAAAAATCGCGTAGTGTTTCCACTCTGCTACCCCTATCGTGGCCTTACAGTAGCACAGAGGGGGTATGTGCACAGCAGGAGCAAGCGTCTCTCCGTAGGGCTGCTGTCACTGCTGCAGACCAACTTATTTACAAGACTGAATTCTTAGTCCATCTAAAAAACAAATAAAAAGATAATAAATGAAGACTGCGGCTTCACCGCGTCAGCCAGAGGGGCGCTTGGCAATATTCTTGTACCTCTCCGCACAAAACAGAACAGCCTTTGCTTGCGAGGCTTTAGTCGAGCGGATGCGAGCGAGTCATTCTGCTGCAGAAGTCAGAATGCCTCCTTCTTCCTGCTCGGTCTCAGAGGTGTTGAAAACTTCCCAAAGCACATTCCACTCTGAGACAGACACAAGGAATAACAGTTGAGCAAGGAAAGAGGAATTTTTCCTCCGGGGGGGGGGGGGGGGGGGTGCGACATATCTTTTAGAAGAACAAGAAAAGAAAAAGAAAAAACACAT
>JAVQJF010114953.1:0-17832 GCA_036023855.1 Gadopsis marmoratus
CACACACACACACACACACACACACACACACACACACACACACACACACACACACACACACACACACACACACATGCTCCTCCCTTTCTCCATTCATTTTCTCCCTCCTCTTTTCCCACTTTTGCTCACAATCTCCCTCAATCGTCTCCATCTCCCATCTCTCCCCTCCCCTCTAACTCGCTGCGCCGCGGTGCGTTTGTGCGGTGTTGATAAGCCTAAGATAGCAGATCTCGGTGGTCGCTGATGTAATGATGATGAATGCTGTGGCGCTGCCAGTCTCTCCCCTCAGGGGGCCCTCGACACTGAACAGTCACCTTAATGAAATGAACACAAATACAGTACCTCGTCTGTGAGGGGGGGGGTTGCTAAATCTAAGAAGACACTTCAAGAGTTTATATGAAAATGTCCCCCAGTTTCTGAGTGTGTGTGTGTAGGTGTGTTTGTGCGCACGCCATCCATTCGCAAATGTGTTCCTAATGACAGAATGCTGTTCAACCTTAAGCACTTTCATAGAGTTAAGCTTGTAAAGATGTAGCCTTTAAATAACAAACGGCAGTGATTTTTTTTGATAGCGTTAGCAGTCGTTTGAGCTTGCGTGAAGAAGGAAAAAAAAGGGAACTTAATTTTTTCTATCAAAGGCAAAAGTTTATTTCAGTGCATCACTTTGATGTGTACAATTTGCAGATGACTTTCAACTCAGTGCCTTTGTCACCAAGGCGTATAATTTATGTTAAATTGATTTGCTTAATGTGCTTATAAAATAAGAATGTTTTTTTTTTTTTTTTTTTTTCTGGGGGAACCGTCTGAATTGTGGTGTTTTAAACCTGTTTAATCGCCTCCCTTTCTGTGCGGAAGGATTACAGTTGAGCACAAATAAAGATACACCCTCTTTCTCTCTTCTCTAATTGGGTGTAGGACAGACATTTCATGGGAAAGACATTAATATGAAATTAACATTTTAGTTTGGGTAACAACAGCAACCAATGCCTAGTTGTAATTCCTTCTTTTGTGCCAGGCCTCTGTGACACACCACTGATGCAGGGTCTGTAAGGCAGTCCCCATACATATGGTTATTTCTGTGCTGTCTCATGTAAATGTGCGATATATAAAAATCAGATTTCTGCATCTAGCTTGTAAGTACATTACTGTTTCTTTTCTTCAGTCAAGGTTCAAAGTGCTAAATGACAATGACGCTCAAATTAATTCTACAGGGAAGCGGGATCGCCGTCATTAGATTAGCATCTTATAGAAGAAGATAAAAACGGAAAAAAACTTTTCACATCAAGAAGCGTTCTTTCCACATGATAAAGTCGTGATGTAAACACAGATGGAAGTGTCTTTGTGTTAGTGAATTTCAGAGAATTTTTGGAGAGTTGGACGGGGCGAAAAGCAGGCACAGGAACATCTGCAGGATTGGTTGTGGGCGTCCAGGTCAGAGGGATTATGGGTGAAAAGGTCCTGCTTTTAATTGCTGCTTTGGAACTGTGGACTGCTTTGTGGAACACAAAAGGCCGGTCAGACACGCTTCAGCGGCTTGGACTTGCGAATATGTGCCCGACCAGTGGAATGCCCCGCTTTCTCCTCACCTCCCCTACAAACCCCAATGCCTACCCTCATATTCACTCCACTTTCAGCTCTGTTGGAGCTCTGGTCTGACTCACCTGAGGGCGGACAGGAGGGCACAGACATGCATGTATGCACGCACTGCACGCAAAGCATGTTGGGAGCTATTCAGTAACAGCTGTGAAGTAGGATCTCTCCCTGTTATTTCCCCCTTCACTGCTTTTACCCAAGTTCAGTCAGTTTCAAAGAGGGAGGCTAAAAAAAACAACAGCTTCTCAGATCACATTCTCGTTTCAGTTTCAGCCGACGAAAGTGAACGAGTGGCACCTATGATCAGTTATCGTAGTAGGAAGTGGAACATGCGCAAGTGCAGACACGCATGCCCCGCACACATTCTAGCGATTAACTCGCTCATACTGCAGCGACTCCCAGAAATAAAAGCAGTCACTCTATCAAACACACGCAGCAGTGATTTGAGATGATATCTGTGCAAGTAGGACAAAAATGTCTTTGGTTGGGGATGATGGCTACACATGTATTCATGTGGGAGTGATTAGAGGACGAGCTCTTGTTTAATTCTGTTTTGATTGGTAAGGGAGTAATTGCATTGTGTTTTTTTTTTCCTTCTCTTTTTTTTTCTTGTAATGCAGCAATTGCTTACAGATGTTGTTGTTGGGTCAGAATGGAAGACAGACTCTGGTTTTTCAGGGGGTTGGGAATAAAAACAAACAAAGCGCACAGTGTTTGTCTGAAGTTTACCCCTCACCACTTCCCCCTCGCCTCCCCTCCTTGGGGAGTTGCTAAAAATCAGCCCCTCCCCTTGTAGTTTCAGCAGCACTCCTCTGTTTGCATTATATCTGACTTTACTGCTGGCCTTTGTATCCATGCATGTTTATAGGGTGGAGGACAATTAAATAGTACAGTTGGGTAATTAGCTGGTATTTATTGGAAAGAAAATGTTAGTCAGACTAAATATTTCCAGTAATTATCCATGAATTATGGAGTCTAAGTAAAGGCTTTGTATTGGATCAGATGACGCTGTCCTGTACTTTGTGTTAATGAGTGGTTGTGGTGTATCACCGTGTTGTCTCCATAATCAGAGACCTCTATGACCTACATAGAGTTGAGTTTGTAGACGGCCTCTGAGGTGCTGAACTGAGCAGCATGTCTGCTAGACTGTTGGCTGAACCCCTTCTAAACCCACAGACAGTATTAACTTGAACCACCTTTATTCTTTGAAAGAAAAATTGCCCGGCACCATGATATTCCCAAAAGGGCCTTCAAACAGCCCTTGTTGTTTCAGGACTGTGAACGTTTCTCTCTCTGTGGTATCCCCTTAAGGTTTCTCCTTTCTCTGTGGAAAGACTGCTAGAGCAGGATTATCAGAATATCCACAAGCTGCCTTTGCTTCTATTCTGAGATATAAAACCCAGTCAGGATGTCCTGCCTTGCTATGTTTATAGACTTGTTGTTTTTCTTGACAAGAAGTCAGAAGTTTAGAGTGACGTGGTTGAGAATAAGGTAAGCAAAATTTTGGTTTTAGATACTTCACCACAGCAAGTGGAGAGGGAGATCAGACCCAGACAAGCAGATCAGAGCCCAGCAGGTTTTAGTTAAAATAAATCAGGGTGAGCTGGTGGATTGACCTGTGGGCTGCTCTGGGCATCGTGAAAAGGGAGGACTGGGTCTGAAGTTTTCCTCACAAGGTTCTCAGTCTTGACGTCTGTTCTTGAGGCACTCTATTGTTAAAGTGTTAACTTGGACCAAACAAGAAATACTTATTTCTTTTAAACTTAATGCACAAACCAAGCCAGTGATTCACGTCAGTTTTACAAGCAGAGCAACACACACAGCAAGAAATGCAAACATGAGCGGATTCAGCTCGTCTTACGTGCTTCACGTCTTTGCATTCACCCGTCCTCTCTCTACCTCCTCCTTCTCCACCAGTTATCCCGTCTCCATGAGGTGTTGAGGAATGAGCAATCGCCATGGAAACCCAGTCCCAGGCCAGTTCAGCAGCTGAAAAGAAGAAGAGGGTGGAGACCATTGTGGCGACCAAGGGCTCATCAGCGCGCAATGACATCAGCGAGA
This sequence comes from Gadopsis marmoratus, assembly GCA_036023855.1. Lineage (NCBI taxonomy): Eukaryota > Metazoa > Chordata > Actinopteri > Centrarchiformes > Percichthyidae > Gadopsis > Gadopsis marmoratus. The sequence continues at coordinate 3,655 of JAVQJF010114953.1, forward strand.
AGGCGGTGGCCTCCAGCACCACCTCAAACGGTACGTGTCGCCTCTTAACTGCAAACACAGCCGCTGCGGCTAGTGCAAATATAATTTTGGTCTTTTGGAATACACCCAGCTGGGGAGAGATTGGTCCATTAGTGAGCTTACCAGTTGACTAATGGGAACATGGAGCACAAAACCACGAGTGAATGTGACGCCACCAGGAGATCGGAGACTGGTAAACACCACTACAGAGCTGATATTCAGGTGTTTTGTCACCTCAGACAGTTTAAATTAAAAACCCCCAGTAAACAATAATACATTTTTAAATTGTATGTATCCACATTTCAGTAACATCCAGAAACAACTAAAGAAATTGTCTTTATTTTGGACGTCACTGGTGACCTTCTGATCTCCATCTCAAGGTGATTGATGCGCGGAGAAATTCCACTTTCTCTGTGCAGGCTTGCGTCTGTTAATCAAACTTATGGATAAACGTGCCACTGAATCACAAGTTTCATCCACTGTTATCCTTAATTTAGCTAAGGTCACATGGGCTTTATGTATTGATGTATTCCAGACCTCTGAGAGCTACAAACGGAGGTTTGGCTACCTGCTATCGCTCAACACATTTGAGCATCGGGGGCCACTGACCAACCGGGCATCAAGGAATGTTTTTTGTTTTTGCGCTCATGTTCTCAGTACTTTAAGATGAAACTGACCAACTCCCCCAAAACACGATTTAAAGATTTCGACACGCACAGGTCCTTGCTTATGTTGCTTATGTTTACTTTTCCTCTGTTCTCTCGGCTCACACTGAGTCACACGCAGCCCTCGCTGGTAGCACAACCGTGGCATGTTTACATAGCAATGTCTTCAACGCTCGCTATTAAAAGCCGGTGTGGAGCTTACAGCTCACTAAGCCTGTCGCCATTCAGCCTCTCATTCTCAATTCAGATGCTGGCATGAGGAATATTAGAGGGTGATTTGTTCTTTTTATTTTTTGTTGCTGTAAAGCCTTGGATCATCAAGCTAACCTCGTAACAAAACCAAAGTTGAGATCACCGCGGCCTAAGCTGCAGCTGTGCTCATTAGCAGCGAGAGGATTTTTGGGTGTGGAGGCTGCTGGCTTTAGTATGTGGAGCTGGTGGCCCGAGGTTTCTGTTGACCCCCTTGACGCTCCTGATGTCAAGTTAGATCATTCCAAGTGTGAGCAGGAGACAAACGGTCCAGGAAAGGGTAAATAAGTTGCTGTGACTTGCTCCCCATATGGGAGTTATCGCAGGAAGTGAGGAAGGTAATGCATCCCGAAGCAGCTTGGGAACATTCTCACTCTTTCTCATTCCCAGATGGCCAGCACTTTTTTATTAATTAAAGGGGCAGCAAGGGGGGGGGGGGGGGGTGTTGAGGAAAATGCATGGACGTACTTTGCTCCGTGATTGTGGATTTCTCTTCGTTATGTTCTTGCAGCCCTGAACGGTGTTGAAAACCTCGCTGAGGATTCTCCTGCACCACGTCAGAAGATACGCTACAGCTTTAAGCAACTCACTCAAATACAGTAGCCTCGTAATTCACTTGATGAAGGGAGGGATGATGCTTATCTGCGGAGAAAGGTCCCTTTTAGATCCAGAATCAGAAGATAGCTTACACATTCTTTGTGTTGTTATAATTACAGCACATTCCCAAGTCGCCCCCAGAACTCATAACCTCTTATCAGGTGTAACCCTACACTCGCCTCAACTTTAACCCCCGTAGCCCCTGCCCGACTGCCTCCATCTAAACAAAAGGTAATTGTGAGCAGCTGTGGAACCCCAGTGACTTGTTCTTCTTAGGAAGGCCCGGCGAAATATTTCCCCCCGTCAGGCAGAGTAGCGGCCCCTGATGTCAGTGCAGTGGAAACCCCGTGGTGCGCCTGGCGACAGCGGGCTACGATAAGTTGTGAAAAGTGGAAAATTTGTGTGTGTGTGTGGGGGGGTGGGTGCACGCATGGCGGATGTTTAGCTTGGTCTTTCCAAAGCAATCTCTGCTACTGGGAAGTGCAGCCTTTTTCTATGATTGGGATCAGCTTGCAAATGGGTAACGACCTGATCAGAACCTGTAGCTGATCAGTGGCAACTTTAATCTCTTCTAATTAGCAAACTGCAAACTCTTGCCTGGAAACAGATTTAATTGTGTACACTTTACGTGCACTGCAGGGATATTTCTCAACTTAACGCCGCGCCTCTCGTCCACCCTGTCTTCCCCCTCTTGTCCGAAGTCTGTAAGTTTTGTCCAAGTTGAGCAGGCCCCGAGTAATTATTGAGTCCGGGTAGAGCGTTCCCACATGGTTGGCTAAATGGTGGCTTCATCCTGTGTGCCATTCATCTCTGTGCCCCCTCCTCTTGCACTGACAGCTCAAAAGAGCCGACTGTGCCACAACAATGCTGTGATTGGTGCTCTTCAGGAGGGGTTCGGGGGGGTGCTCTCTCCTCCCACCCTCATCATTCGGCAGGCAGGTGGACCACAAAGTCCCCTGATTCTTTTGTTGGGTCCCGAGCTGAAAAAAAAAAAAGATGTCCATGCTCCTTGGCTGAATAAATCCTGTCGTCATGGGATAATTTGCTAATAAAAAAAGGAGAAAAAACAGGGGGTGGGGGCTAAAGGATTGGTTATTTGTGAAGGAGAAAAAGAAGGGGAAAAAGTTTCTGGTTGGCTGGACTATGATATGGGTGCTGCTGATTTGAGGAAAGAGAGGGAGTTGGTGTGAGTAATAGGATGAGAAGTGAAAAATGGGGAGGGGAACAACTGGACACAGTTCTGAAAATTGCCTGTGAATGCTGTTTTAACATGACAGAGCCTCTGTAAAGCAGGTTATGAAGTGGCTGAGTTGGGACCGTTTTAATGGTCATACTTAAAAGGGCAAGAGCAAGGGTCAGAGGCAAACAAGTTACGCCATCAAGGGCAACAAATGTTAGGCTTTCGTGTAGGTTACCAGAGAAATCCCTAAGCAAATGGAGAGCGTGGCTAAAGTGTTTAAAGCGGGAAGAGAAAAGAACACTAGACTGCTTTGGAAAAAAAGAAATCTCCTGATGGGAAGAGAAGGAGGAATGATACTGAGAGCTGGGGAGAGATAGAGGAAGAGTGAGGGGCCACCTTCTTTTTAGGCAGCCATTTAAATGATCAACAGTAAATAGAGGGGAATGTCATCTGACAGAAATAAAGTTCCCGTTAACAGCGGGGATGGAAAGTAATTTACAGATACGCTGTCCCCGCCATCTTTGTGCCTCCCAGATAAGGTTTCATTTCAGAAACGGATAGGAGACATTTTCACTTACGGGCCCCCATTCTGGGACACCTGTGATAACAGCTTGTGGACCCCTAATTGAAAATGGGTTTCAAAATGGATTTTCACTTTTCTTCCTTCCTCCTCTCCCCCTCCATTCCCTCCCTCCCTCATGACTAACCCCCACCCCCGTCAACCACCAGCTCCATCCCTTTTTTCCCTGTCGCTGGCAGAGGGAGGCAGTATTGGAAGGACAAGGAGGGAGAGAAAGGAGGAAGGGAGGGAGGCTTGGGGGAAATGGAGCTTTGGGAGCGGATCATCCCTCAGCCCATGCCACAGCTATGACAGCCGCGTGATCCGTCTTATTAATGAAATCATTGATCACTTGATGGGACTCATAATCAACTGCTTCTCCACTGTGTCCTGCCCCATCTCCTCCTCCTCCCTCCTCATGCTGCCACCTCTGCTTTCCAATTTTATTTTTTATTATCCCTGTTTTAACCCCCCTAAAAGATGAACCACTTTGGAAATGTGATATTTTTTCTGTGACCTGAGGAAAAAAATAAAAGATAGATGAATACATAAAATGACGAAGAACACCCAGACACTGCCTGATAATAAAAGTGATTCAGCATCTGGAGATCTGATGAGGATTTTAAAATGGCAAGAATTGCAAGCAATGTATCTGCTTACTTTCTGAAATTGGCCTTTTCTTTTAGAGGAAACAACTTGGTCGTTATATTAAGAATTGCACGTAGTTGTTGCTAAAAGGTGATATCTGTCATTTGTATTTGTTATTTGTGCTGTATGTATTTTATGGGGACCAAAGGAGGAAGCAGGGGCCCCTCTGTGTTACCCAACTCTGGGCTCTGCCTGTGGGGGCTAATGAGAGAGGACTGATGGAGGGATAAGGGACCTCATGGGAGCTCTGGCTGGCCCACGGGTCAAACAGCACAATGGAGGAGGCGTTATAGACCCTGACACACAACCCCACACAGGAAAACTGGATTTAGTGTCAAAACACCTCTGTTTGGTACATCAATTATACATAAAATACATAAAAACGTAGTACATAAGCAGATATACGCTGAAGAAAATACAAATTTAGCCACAATATGGCTGTTTTAATGACAGTTTATCATGAAGTTTGAGAGACATAATTATTAAGTATAAAATATCTGTAAATTAGTGTGTAAGTCACACTGGCCTCACGTGCACACACAGTGGATGTGCTTCGCCTTCACTGGTGAGTCATAGGCATTTCATGGACCTTTGCACTGAAGGCAATTTCCTGCAGCAGCAGGGGGACGGGCTTTGGCAGAGCCACCTCACAGGGGCCTGAGGTGCAGGATTAGCTTAGCCTCGCTGCTACTCAGGGCGGAGGGGAACCTCAGCTGCCCAACCCAGTGCAGCCCAGCCTGGCCTCTCTTGTCTGGCACACTTCCACATGCCCAAATCTGCCTGCTGGAGCTCCACTGCTCTTTCACTGCTGGAAGATGCAAATAAGCCACCGCCTCAAGACTTTTGCATGCTGCTGTGATGCCGCCAGAATTTAGCTGGAGTAGAATTGCATCTTTTTTTGGTCAACGATCATCCTACTTGTCTGCCCTGGTGGGTGTAGCAAGAAATACAGCTCTGAACCTAAGTGGAATCCTTAAAATTAGCCGTCGATGGAAATTCCAGTTTATTACAACTTGGGTCATGTTTTTGTTTCTTTCAGTTGTGATAACACTGGACTTACCAAAGCAATTGCTACAATGAAAGTCAGACGAGTAGAAAGAAACACGAGCAGTCAGACAATCAGACATGTTGCATATAAGCCATGTTATTTTATCCACTTTATTTGGATATATAAATCCAGCGTGAGCAAACCTGAAATGTCAGTAAAATTAAAAGTCCTTTGTTCCACAGGAAGACTGGCCAGATGCAGGACAAAGTTGAACAAGGAACTCAGTCTGTAAATGTGATAATTGTTTGGGTAATTTATTGCTTGCCTTGGTTTTCTCTTCCAAATACGTTTATAGGCCGGGAGTTTATTAAAAACCTGTGTGATTGTGTTCCTTGCTTGGACTTCCTTTTAGCGATGTTGCCCCATTCCCAGATCCGGGCAATCAACTTGGTAAGTACAGCGATATTATTACCAGTAGACAATGGCCACAACTACAAAATAAGACCGAAGTTGTATGTTGTAATTGAATTTGCCTCAGGGTTATGCACAGATATGGAGAGCAATCTCATTTTGACATCCCAGTCATAGATATTTAATTCTAATATGTTGTGATAATTCATGCTGCCCATCACAATGGCTCCTTAGACGAACCTAAGATCATTTTCACTGACATGCTGAGAGCCAGAATAGCCTGGGAGTCAGAGGTCACCCGGGTCAGAGACAAGTCTCTGAACCAGCAACCAGCCACACAAAGACAAATCAGCCTGCCCTGTGTGAGAGGATTGGGAGTACGTCGACCAGCCTGTGGCTCTGCCCGATCTCGCTCCTCTCAGAGAGGGAGGCGCAGGGGCGACCAAGGGCCCCATAAACTCATAAACCCATAAAGTGGGGAAACAGCAGTTGATTATTCTACCACTCTGTCCATTTGTCTGTAGGCATCAGTGGCCTCCCTCCTGCCAGGAGGAACAAAGCAGGAGTGTCCTGATCCTGCAAGGAGGATTCATTGTGTTGTGTTCTCGTCCGCGTCCTCTCTGTTTTGTTCGCGCCTCCTTACCACAGTCGGGTTCTTGTTGAATGGGAGGAAGCAGCAACTAGTGGCCTTGCCGCCAGGGTTGGAGTTTATATGAAAGAATGAATGTGTATGGACAGGTCCTGCTTGTGAGCGGATCCCTTGAATTCTGTATGTGATTTTGTTTACTGGTGAAAATGCAGTAATCACGAAAAGATGATGAAGATGATTTACATTAAATCCATATTAAGGCATTTTCTGCTTTTTCATTCTTTAATTGTATAAGTGGAAATGACATAGAAAATAATCTGCACCATGGCTTTAAATAGCTGGTTCTCTGTGTGAATAAAGAACTAAAAACACACTAATAATACATCGTTAGTTTGCATATACATGTTTTATTCAAAAGCCAAATACAGCAGATTATGAAACATCTTATAATATTTATGTCTTTTATGTCCATTCACTCTCATCAAATACATTTTTCTTTCATTGGCATAGTGGCAACTCTTATTTAAAATTATAAATCAAAATGTACATTTTTAGAGAAGTAAATAAAAAATTTTTTTTTTTGGCGTTATAGTTTTAAAGAGACAGCATGCGAATGTAGTTTGCTGTATTAAGATCACATGAAAACCTCTTTTAAGTCTTTGGTTGATGTCCAGTTAAGCAAACCATCCAGAAATATCTGAATGTAGCAGAATTTGTGTGGAGCCTGAAAGAAAAAAAAAGTGGCCTGCATCTTTCTGTGCAAAACTCACAGGATTAGATCAAGACATGCTTTCAGGTTTGAGAGAGCAAAAGGCCTCAAACCCCCTAATCTCTCTCCCCTGACCTCCATACCCTCTGGGCCTTGACTCTCACCCTTCTCCCTGCTCCCCCTCCCCTTTCCCCGTCCAACTCTCTCCCTCGCCGTGCGAAAGAAGAGCTACGATCAAAGGCCATAAACCATGGCAGTGATTTCTGGTGATTGATTAGAAGCAGAGGTTGAGAAGCAGCAGCTCTCTACCCTCCATCCTTCCCACCCTCTGGTGCTGCGTACGCACTCTCCTAGGGCTCTCGTAAATAGCTCAGGATTCAAGTGTGAAAAGAGCCACGATTGGCAGACAGAGCCCAGAAACACATCCGTGCCGGAGCGGCGTGGCCAGTTTTTCTGCCTCTTCCTCCTGGACAGCAGGGGGGGGTGTCAGTTGATAAGAACCATTTGTTGTCTTGCTTGGATCTGGGGAGGGACAGTGTAATCCCCTCGCCCTGGTCTGTTCGCAGAGCTGGAGGAAAAGAGCAGAGGAGAGGAGGAGGAATTGATTTTCAGAGAGAGGGCATGCGGAGAATTGAACTCAGATGTGTAGCAGAGAAACATTCTACTTGCGGGGAAACAAATGTCTGTAGCTTACAGCCGAGGGGCCGTGCAATTTGAACTTGAGCAAGTCCTTCTAATGTTAATCAATTGCATAGCTGTCTTTCACCATTCTCTCCCCGCCTCCTCCTCCCCCTGTCCCGAGCCCAACTCAGGCCTGGAGGCCTCTTGACAAGCAAGTGGTCCTGTAAAGGCATTTTAATAGCCCATGCCCATTCAGAGGCACTGAGGTTAACGCTGGAACCGCTTCTCCTACATGCATGCTTTTTGCACAGAGACACATATACACATGCACCCCTCTCTCTCTGTCTTTCCTACCCTGCCTGATCTCACCTGGAGCTGCGAGTCTAATGATGTTGAGTGTGGGCCTCGCAGCGACAGCTCCAGTCCCGAGGAGATGTGTCTCATGTCAGACTTTGCGCCAGACAGACTCCAATAAGGAAAGGGGGGGTGTTCTTCAACGCAGCTGGAGCGAAGCCAAAACTAAAAGTGCAATTCTCTGAAGGTTTTGTTTTTCCTCTGTGGTATTTACAAAGTGATTGAGCGCATTTTTGAGTGTCATGGCGTATCTCATTACGCCCTTAAAAGCTTTTTATCCATCCACATGCTCTGAGATATGTACACATGGAATGCATGCTGCAGATACTCAGTCATGCATGCATGCAGACACATAATCTCTCATTTTCTCTCACTTCCCTCAACTGCACCAAACTGTACACACACACACTTGGTGCAGCCAGAAGATGGGCCGTCATTATTAACTGTTTGGCGACCTCATGACTTCATCTTCGGAGCTGTCAGAGGCGGCCCACATTATGTCTCGGCTCGGCTCAATGGGCTCTTTGTTCTGGCTTGGCTGGAGCAGCTCAGCATGGGGCTGCGTGAGTCCAACAGTCCCACGGCGGCTCTGGAGGGAGGGAGAGGGATGGATGCAGGGAGGTAGTGGAGATTTGGGAAAAGACATGGGAGCTGGGAAAAGACCTGAGAGAATGAGGGATTAGATTTGAAAACCAGGAGGGAGTAACAAGAGATTAGCGGGAAGAAAGTGCAAATGAGCTGCAGAAGGTGGGATGTAAAGAGGTTAAAGAGAGGGGATGAAGGATGGAGCGGGATAGAAATGCTACATGCTACAGGTGAGTCATAAGTAGCCTATAGCATCCGAACCTTTTACTATGATCATTTTAAACACTCCTCTCCTTCCATCCCACAAACTCGTTCCAATATGAACACCAGATTATGGAGCCAACATGTCATCTGAGCTGCACCGGCCATCCCTGTGTGGAATGTGGGATTAATGGCAAAGCAATGCAGAGATTAGAGAAGGAGGTGAGAGTGCAGCGGGAGAGGAGGATCCGCCTGGCGGGAATGACAGGAGAGGTCATACATGAGGAGAGCTCATTACAGGGAGGGAACAGCAACAGGGTGCAGAGAGACTGGTGCTAGAGACATGGGGAGTAAGGAGGGAATGGTCATGGAGTGTTGAAGCGGGAGGTATGATGAGAAGAACTAAAAGGTGGGAGATGAAAATGATTTAGGAAGCCATATAATATGTGGCCAGATAGAGGAATGTTAAAGGAGCAGCTTACACTTTTGAAGACTGTTGCATCTTTTTAGAACCAATATCTGCTCCATTGTCATTCTAATGTCATGGTGCCATTATCTGGCTGTGTCCATTGACGTGGCTGGAGATGTGTGTTCCGGACATATTTTTACCATCGTAAATATTCATTAAAATATCTTTTTTTAATACTTTCCTGAATCTTCCTCAACTGAGCTGATTTGAACCACTGGAAGTATTAACATGGTTCTGCGAGTTGTAACCTCTAGCTCAGCGATTGGATGTTTCACGTCCCAATGCTCCTTCGAAGTTTTACACAGTCTTGTACAACTGTCTATTTAATCAGAGAATCTTGATTTTTTTTTCCCACCGATGATTCAACAGGAAGAATTTCATGCCTGTCCAAACCTTAGAAATGCCCACTACTGCCAGTCACCTCAAATAATTTATGGAGAAACTTGACATTTTAACATCTGGAGTCCTGGACACCTCAAATAACTCCTCTCTCTTTGACACACTACAATCTACACTCAGTGAGCGTGTAGGGACTCTGTAACACACACGACTGATCTAACCTGTTACACACAGTACGGCTGCTCCAGCCACTAGTCCATCAGATCATTCAAACTTTCACCTTGTGCTTGTGCTTTTTATTGCACTACAGAGCCACATATCTAATCACATAGAAAACCTGGTGCCTTTCACTTACCCCTACTCACCTCCAACCTCCAGCCCCTTCCCAGCAGACTGTGGTTAAGTCTGTTTGGCCAGCATAGCAGATCCTCTAATCTGCAGAGCTTTCCCTGCCTGCTACAGATACTGTAAATAAGGGGCCCGGGTCTCACCTGTAAGTGGTGAGAGGGATGAAATACACCCTGTTTATTAAGCGGGCACTCCTATTCATATCACATGCTGGGGGCGGGTGAGCCTCAGGTCTGGGATTTTGAAGCAAACGTGGCCCAAATCGTCAGCCGTAACGATGACAGGATGTTGGAAGGCAAATGACGGCTGATAGGTTTATAAAGGGTTCTTTGTGCGGTGATTTGCCACCTTTTTAGGTCTTGATGGAAAAAAATGTGGAAAATGAACTAATGTTATTTTAGATAATTAATGTGTCAAGCTGTAAAGGCAACAAGTTGATTCTATTAGCATTTCTTTTTTTTAAGGTGACTTAATGTGTGTGCCGAACAGCCCGTCATTGTGGGAGCAGAGTGAAGGAGTCGGTCGAGTCGTGTTCGTTTTATGGCATTTGGCTTGTAGTTTGGAATTCTGATTGTCATGCTCTCTGGTAAAAAGGCCTTATGTCCAAATGTGATGGGTTAGAAACTGTAAGCATTACCAGCTGCACCATCAAAGGCCCAGGCATGCTGTTCATTTAACCTATATCCGTCACACTCATGTGTAGCCCCTGATTCAACCTGTAATGTAGACATTCAGCAGAAGGCATTAGACTGAGACTAATGTAGAGTTATGGATGCAAATTAACTCCCAGCACCTCTCTACCTGTGATATGTTAAAGGTTACTGATTATGATTATTTGGCTTGGGTGCTGTTGGGAATTAATAAAGGTTTACAATAAATAACATTATTGCCAGCAAATATAACCTACAATTCTTTGCCAACACACAGGGAGTACATCCACACAAAGCTGGCTAAATGTGAATCCTTTTCTTTCTGCTTTGGTCCACTCTGTGCTGGCGTGTGTGACACCTGTAAATTAACATTTTCAAAAATCATGTTCAGAGTGGATAGGTATGAAAATGGCATGCGTTTCAATGTGTATGGGGAAAACTATTAACAAAAGCAGAAGAAAAATTGAAAAAAAAAACAACTAAATTGTGAGTTCAGCAGGTGGTCACAGACAGAACAGAGGTTTCTTTCCAGGTGTTGGCTGAGATGCAAACTTTTGTTCTTTGCAAAATGAAATAGGAGGGTTTTATTTTAATGTGGACTGAGACCTTTAACAAAAATTACTTGAAAATTTTTTTTTTTACATTGATTTCACTCTTACACAGCATTTTCAAAAGTAGCCTGCTTAATGTGGACATAGTCTAAGTGTTGTCACACAGCTCTTTAATAAACAGTTTCACCTCTATTTACTGAGCTGCATAGCAGGTGCGAGAATAGATCAGCAGCAACAGAGCAGGCAGTGAATTAGACAGACACATCTGAACATCCACAGGCCTAATCACCACGGAAGAGAGAGGGAGAGCGTCAGAGTCCACTCTGGACTTAGACGTTCACCAGTCATTGATAAAGTGCTTAGCAGCAGGAAAATTAATGAATCCGGCTTGACTGGGAGAGGGGGTTTTGGGGTTGAAGGGGAGGGAGTGGAAGAGGGCTGTCTGGTGTGTGCGGGAGGGTAATCCTGTTCCAGCTAAATGGCTGATCCCTCTCATTCCTTAGATATCAAATGTCAAGAGTTAAATTAGCCTGCTAGCCTCAGATAGGAGTTAACATGCTTTTAAATGGGGCGGGGCGCTGCGATTCCTGCCCCCTCTGGGATGACGGGCAGGTGCCTTTGAAGTGTCTAATTATCCAGCTCCTAGTACGTGCTGGCTAACTTAATGGGGGCCTCTGTGCCCCAATGCGGTGCACGCTTATGCACACATGTACCAGAATGTGTGAATGCGCATTTCTACACAAACACAAACACACTACATCATACTTTGTTTGCATAAGAGGAACAAAGTAATGCGACATGGATGCAAAGTTTGAACGATTGAAAGTGAAAGAACTTTATGATATCATTCTGTACTGTAAGGTGGGAAACATCCACAGTGGCATTTTGGATCATATTTGATGTGCTTGAAATTACTATATTATTTTTCCAATTTTATCCTAACTGTTGGCTCTGTGTTTCTTTGCTTTGGCTGGATATCCGTTTCTCTTGGCGAGCCATTCCTAATCTGAGTGCCACAGACTTGGTCCGGATCACTCTGGTGTCAGAAGTGGGATTCCAATGCTGAGGCCCAGTGGAAAGCTGGCCCACTCTGGTTTGGTGGGCAGCGGGCCCAGATTCACCCTAAAAGACCCACTATCGCAAACGGACATAATTCTGCCCTAGTCTGCCCTAGCACACAATCATGTTATATTGTTACAGAGGACAGTGTAAATAACTAACAGGTTATGGCTGATCACTGCTGGCTTGTGACTATCTGAAGCAATGCTAATACAGTGTATAAGCCAATCAGACCACTAAATGGCATTTTTTGCTTTGAAGCCTTGATAAAATGCATCTCTTGGTGTTTGATTCCTCAAAGAATGCAGACCAAGGTGCCCTCTGAGTGGAAAAACCTTAAAAGCCATAACTATCCATGGTCAAAAAACGCATCAGTGTGCATTTTAGAGTCAGGGCTTTCAGCTCTCTCACTGCAATGCTCATTGCTCCCTCACAATGTGGCCCTGATGAAATGGTAGTGGGGTTTCGGCTGCTCTATGGTGGGCCTGTGCCCCTAATGTGTGAATAAGGGGTAGCTAGGGGCAGGCGGCGACTTGGCACGACACAACCCTGCTGTGAGGCTGATTTGAGGTGAGCGCCGGGAAGATGGAAGGCGCCAAGCAGGCTTTGATTTGCCCCTCCCCAGCCCCGGGGCCTGGAGGCTGGTGCTGCGAGATGCTGAGCTCTGGGTGCGTCCCAGCAGACCCCTGGTGGCAGAGAGAGCAGGCTGAGACTACGGTCTGTGGAGCAGGGGGTTGGGGTGTGGGCTGCCGAGAGCCAAATTGAGATGTGGGAGTCGTTGAATTTGGCTGGATGAATATTGAAGAGGGCATTTGTGGGTGCTGAGTGGGAAATCAGCAGCTGACAGCTAATGTACGCCTACCGATTCACTCTGCGGGACAGAATCAAACATAAGTGCAAAGTTAAAGGGAGTGAACTTTGTTTGCTGAAGTTCTCCAGAGCTCTCACAAATATTTTGACTGGGGATAGCTAACTATCCTGCCACAGATATGGGCGCAATGACCTGAATCTGCGTGCTGACACTTAAAAGATTTGTTTGTCAAGGAGTTTCTCGAATGTCACCCTTTTCAGGCAGACACAGAAAGCTCCATTAACCTTCACATAATGCAGAACTGAACTTCGTTGTGGGGAAGGCACCCAGCTCCTTGTGGCGCTGAGCCCGTCAGCCAAGAAGTTGATCAGAAAAATACCTCACACAATTGTGGTAATCCCCTGTGCTCTTGTTGTGTTGGGTTTGGTGGAGTTTTAGCGGTCTCTCTCTCGCTCGCTCTCTCCCCCATCTTTCAGCCTGCGCTAATCGCGAATGATTCCCTCTGTTTATAGCGCCAATGCCAGGGCCAATGAATCAGGTACATAAGCCTAAGCCGCTTGGAGAGGTGCTCTTATTAAACTCTAGCCAGCTGCTGGAATTTTTCTTCCCCCTCTCATTGTTAATTGGGGAGTCTTGAGTCTTTCCCGGGAGTTGATTTGCAAGAGAAAGAAAAAAAGGAGCAAGAGATTATTGCACAGGAGGAGAGGGGCTTTTAAGAAGTGTTTTGTGATTCCACTGTATATCATCCACTCCTCTCCTCCTTGTTCACCCTCCATGTGCTCCCCAGCCAAAACCTGTTTGTGCCACTGACAACAGTGCTTTGAGAAGTTCGAAGGTGGAACACAGCATATGTCTGGCTTTGGCTCAGAGGTACAACAACACCTCCTCCAATGTTTTGGCTTTTAGGAAAGGCGGCAATGGGGGGTGGGGTGGGGAGGAGTTGCACTGTGATGTCCAATGGCCCTTTGTGCACCCCTGAAACATACATGCCTCAGATTTAGAGACTGACTGGGTTCAGGCTGGAGGGCAAATCAGATGCTTGAGAGTCAAGGACAGATTGGCATGTGGAGGAACAGCAATCCTTGTTCTTAACCTCTGCCTCTAGAAAATACCTTCAAAAACAACAAGCCAAGGGTTTTGTTTCACTTTTCATTTCTTTGAAATGGCTGGGCACCCTTAACTTAAGCCCCCTTTGTCCCAGAGCCCAACTCTCAGAGGAATTGGCCCCACTCCATATCTCGTTATTTCTTTTAAAATTTCATTTTGTCATTGCACCATCTCTTTTATGGCGCCATATTAAAGGCCATGCATAGGGTTTTCTCTGAAGGTATTCGTACCATTTTTACAATAGAGACCCCAGACAAGGGGAAAAAAGGGAGAAACCTGGGCTTTAGGATTTAATGAGTGGCTTGCAGGGGGTGAAAGAAGGATAGAAAGCAAGTAAGGGAGAGCAAGAGAGAGTGCATTTGTAGAGGGTTAGAGAGAGAGAGAGAGAGAGAGAGAGAGAGAGAGAGAGAGAGAGAGAGAGAGAGAAAGAAAATAATTCATGTTATGTATGCACTGAGTCCAATTCCTCA
>JAVQJF010114954.1:0-36323 GCA_036023855.1 Gadopsis marmoratus
CTTGTCCGTCATATAAATGTTTCTTTATTGTTTTGGGGCACAACCAATTGGTTAACCCCCCCCCCCCCCCCCCAGTGGCTCAGCCTGGCCCGTGGCATTCTTGGCCACAATCAGACGGGTTGAAGTATAGCAGGGTGACTTCTCAAAAGATTATATATATTGGGAAATATTACAAGATTCTTAAGTATATTCCCTGTAGCGTGCATCTAAAAATATTATTATTATCAATAAAAAAAACAAACATTCAATGCACTCATCACTGCTCTAAAAGCAGCCAACACAAGCCAGGCATTGTGAGAGTTAATTCTCCCTCTGACTAGCTAAAGGTGGCTGGCCCCTTGGATCCATAATGGCTGTGTTGTTTTCTTTGTGTGGCTGCATGTGTGTGCAGTCAACTCTGGAGCTGGGGCCCCTGTGTACGACCACACCACTACAAAGACGGGGGAAAGAGGGAAATACAGAGGGCAGACTTTCTTTTTAACAAGAAAAAGCTTTAAATTTGAAAAGAAGCCTACACTGCTAAGCCCAGTTCAGACCAAAGAGTCGCGACTAGACGAGTTCTGAAACCTGCCAGTTTACACCAAAGCGACTGGATGGGATGGTGTATCGTTGCCGTAGCAAAGACTCTCTGTACTTCCGGCTTTTCCTGCATTTTCAGTAGCTGGATATAATCTGTAGCATCTTAAAATATGAATGAAGATAGTTATAGTGAGTTACTTGCTACAGTTGCATTTCTAGTATTGATGAAACTGCAAAAACAAAAAAACAAATGAGGGTTGAGATGACCAGCTGACCTCTGTACGAGCTAATTGGCTGTTGAAACAGGTGACGTGCCTTACATTCTAAAACCAGCCACCGGTGATTTGACAAGCCGAGTCGCAGGCGGCGCCATCAGCCGGCTTGAGTCGAGCATAGACGGGCCAGCTCACATCTTTCGTCTGAACTGGCCTTTAGACATGCACTTAAAAGATGAGAAAGTGAAATCAATATAGTGCTTTTCAATGCAAAACCAATGACAACTGCCTTTCCAATATGGTCATTACCTTGTAGCCAAGCAGCCCTGTGACAAAGCTACGGGAACATTGTTACAACCTGTAACCTTCAAACCTAATGCCCTATTGACACCCCCCACCCCCCAACACTAGAGCTTTCCTTTAAACAAAACCAGGCCCTCCCGCTCCCACACGACAGGCCCTCGGTGCACCTCGTTAACAGGAAACCTCTGTTTATTTTCTCTGCTTTTCAAACACTCTCTTCTTCCTCTGCTAACCCTGTTAGTGACCCCCCCCCCCCTCCTCCCTCACTGGTGACATCAGCAGCCAGAATCTATGACTTCCTTCAGGAGGTGGCAGCCAGAAGTAAGGAAGGAAAGACAGATACCAAACACACAGACAAAGGAGACGGCACAGAGTGAGGAAGGGAGGGAGGGAGGAGGGGGAGGTCAAACAGACAAGAGCAGCAGCAGCAGCTCAGTGTTAGCAAGGAATGTCAAGCAGTTCAGCTAGACTAGCAGGCTGCTGAGCTAACAGCTTAGTTAGCTAACGCCCCAGGGGCAGGGGAGGCTCGGGTATGGTAGATTGGGGGTGGTAGCAGTGTGACATTGACAGGAAGAGGCTCAAAATGGCACGGATAGCCAATTGTGGGAGTGTTCGCCTCGCCTGCCGCAAGGGGAGCGTAAGCACAAGCAAGGAACAAAAGGCTGATTGTGGCATTTGGAGGCAGAGATGAGATCTGGGAGGACTAATCTGCTGCTCCAACATGATAAGATTAGAGAGGGGAGGCAGGAAGAGCTGGCTGGGAAGATCACACATACACTTGCATAAACACACACACAAAGCTGATGGATCTGATTGGAAGGGTTTTCCACTCGGCTTTCTCACTTGCTCATTTTCTCTCCCTTATTTTCTCCCGCTCTCTTAGAGACAGAGATATCTGCCAGCACACCAGCACTCAATAAGCACTTCCATCTGGACGACAGAACACGCACTCAAAAAAACGTATGTGTGTAAACGTACACTGGCGAGGTACAAGAGATCTGCTGTGCTCACGCAATCTTCGACATCTCAGTGACTGACAAAGGAGGTTGTTAAAAAGAAATGCCAGCATGCTGTGTGACCAAACGCACACATACAAGCGAATTTTCTCTCCCTCTCTCTCACACACACACACACACACACACAAATAAAAGGCTTTCAGGATAAGCACCACTATTCTTCTCCCAACCCTGCAGTAGAGCGGGGCAGGCGCTGACTCGGAGTCAGAGGTAAGAAAAAGCACCTCTAAATCAGGCTGTCAGAGCCAGCAGCAGCAGGACTCCACTCTGCAATCCTCCTCTCCTTATGGACTTCACAGTGAGCATTTGGCTACTTGGAGGAAGGAAGGATAACCTGCCCCTCAAGCCTCCTTCTCTTATAGGCACATGTAATAACACTGAACAAATGCTGATTACAATGTTTGTGAGGGGGAGCTGCGCACAGCCTGCTTCCGCGCCTGGCAACAGTAATACATGGAGAGAGTGTGGGAGGCAGAGGGAGGAGAGGGGGAGTTAGGACGCGAGTCCCAGCTGTGGTGGCGGTGCTGGCGGGACCATTGCACCGTGCCTACACAGCGGTGTCTCTCTCTCTGCCTCTCTTTGGCTTGACCTGTTTGGATATTAAATCGGTGCCCTCTGCTTTGAACACACTGGGCCCATCTGTCAGGCCGGCTCCATATTGGATTCGATGAGCTTTAGCCGTTTCAAAGTGGGCAGATTTGCTCTCACTGCTCTTTGTGTGCGCGTTGTGTGTGCGCCTTTGAACATGAGCGCCCACGCCTGCCTTAAATCTAAAAACCCCTTTCAAGGAATCAGGCAGATATGCATAAATCACTTTACGGCAGCCTCACTAGTCGCAGCCGTTGTACAAATCAACGGCAGGCAGCAACACTCAGATGTTAACAGGTTCTCCTGTCATCCAGGCAAGGAGGAGGAGGGATGGTGGCAGCGATGGAGAAAGAAAAAAAAAAAGGAAAGAGCTTGAGTCACACGGAACACACAGATGATAATTATTAAAACTTGAGGTCTGAGGGCCACTACTGGTGGATCACACTGCCAACCACAGGCCCACTTTACACACTGGAGTCTGAAGCACCACATGTGACTGTCACATCTGAGGTGTAGCTTTTCCAAAACTGTTTCACTCCATGCTGATAAGAAATCAATTCAATTTTATTCATACAACTCATAAGGTATCTCAGGGCACTTTTCATATAAGAGCAGGTCTAGACCACACTCTTTATAATATTGACTCGCCAACGGGGTTAATTACACCAGTATTTGTTTAACCTCGACTTTATTTTAAATGTGTCCCAGCAGTAGAAAGTAAATGAATGGAAGAAATATTAAGAAAAATGCATGATGTTGATGCCCTCCTAGACAGAGAAAGCGGCAGTGAGAATCGAGAACACTAGGCTTGGCTGCTCACTCCATAAAATAGCCAGGCTGTGTCCAACTTAAATATTTGCCTTTGCCTCCAACACACTTCTGCTGCACGGCGGTTTTAGCCAAGAAATGTCAGACGAGTTAAGTGATGGCACAGAGCAGCACCGTGAAATGCAAAAGGAGAGAAGAATATAAAGAATACCTTCGCTAATGATGATCATTATCTGCAGACCACAGACACGGAGCACCAGGGACATAGCAACTTGTGCTCAGTGATTTAGGCTACACACAAATACACAGTTAGGCACTTTGTTTTTGAGACCACAGTCAGAAATCCTTGCAGAACTAGCAGGGCATAGACTAGAATGCAGATCTGAGTGAGACTTCAAACGCAGGCTGTGCGAGGACAGATGGAGGCGGTTAGGAGAGCTCATATCTGGATGTTCAGATCATAATACTGACTTTATTTCCCAAGCTCTCCTTCTCAGCCAGACATACAGTTATAGCCTGCCAGAAAACATTGTCATTTCTGCCTTCAGCCTTTCATTTAGCCGCTTCAAAGCCATCTCGCTTTGATACCTGGCTTCCTGTGTGTCTGCCAGTGTATGTGTGTGTGTTTGCGTATAGCCCGGGATGTTCTCGAGAGCAGAGACTCGTCTCAAGGTAATACCCATGAGGCAGGATTCAGAGTTAGAAGACACAGACAAACACACACACATACACACAAAAAGACTGAGGAATGCTGGTATTTTTGGCCGACACAGGCTTCCTTTGTGTTGTGCCGAGTGTTTAAACGGCCTGGTGTTTAGTCTGGAAGGCTGTTTGCCTGTGATCCATTGTGTTAGCTTTGCCTTGTTAGCATAGCCTGGTGAGCTAATGAGACATCTTACTAATACTAACTGGACTACTGCTGTGGAGGAAGAGAGGGGGAACTGCTCACTGAGAGGGGCATGCAGAAAGGATATGAATATCAAGCTCTGTGTGTATGTGGTTGTCATATTGGACGTCTGCCCAGCCAGCTAATCCAGACCCTGTGTGTGTGTGTGTGTGTACTACTGCCAGTGGCAGCCTCCTGAGCATGACATGGCAGAGAAGGAGCTGTGGGCAAATTGAGCGCTGTAATGGAAGGCAGGAAATGAGACAGCTTGCTTAAGCCAATGCTAATCGATCTCTCCCTTGGTATTATTCACACGCAGACACACATGTAACTTTCAGGCTAAAGTGTAGGTTGATGCAGTAGTAATAAACGTGAAAAGCAAATAAGATTTGGCCACAGGTAGGATATGTGTGTGTGGAGCATAACATGTCAACAGTTCACTGGGGAGTCACAAACACATGTGTGTGTGTGTGTGTGTGCGCGGATGTGTGCCACCTCAAATACTGATGGGGTCTGTGCTTTTGGAGGGATAATAGAACAGAGTGTGTGTTTATGTGTAGAATTGGGTATCATTTGCATTTTAACAATTCTGATTCCAATTCCGATTCTGGTTCTTAACAATTCTCGATTCCAGTTCTTTGAGGGGCGGGTTCAAAACAGGTTTATTTTTAAAAACCTTTACACAAGTAATTTTCAGTCGTTCAGTCAGGCTTACTTACTACGCGTGGCAAAGATACATATTTCCAAAACTCAAATTAAAAACAGTTTTTGTGGAGAAAAATACGCATATCTGCCTTCTCAGACAGCATGTGCGAGCGTTCAGCACAGATTGGCTATTGGTTGAGGGTTGACTGAGTAGGAAAGTGAAGGAGGGAGACCGGCTCAACACGCCAAACACGGTACATCGCTGATTTGCAGACCATGATGGTGAAGATGTTTTATCATATTCGTAGTGCATCCACCCTTGCATGAACTAAGTTGGCACAGGTGTTTCACTGTGCTGACCCGTCATTTTTCCGAACAAAATAAAGCCACGCTTTTGAGCGCTTGCTGCTGCCGCAGTCCATGATGATGCCAATGATGATTTTACCCAGAGACTCGTGTGCTGGCTACGATTAAATAAAATAAAAAAAGTAAAAAAATACAAGCACAAATTCACATGCACGCGTGCACAGCTTTGTGGACCAACCATGGTCACAGTAAAAATGTATCGCTTTTCGCAGCGTCTTGCAAGTGATATTTGTTTAGGAACCGAAAAGCAGAATCAAAATAAAAATTTCACGATTCCTTTGGAATCGGAATTTTGGAACCGGTTCTCGATGCCCAATGTTATTTATGTGTATGTGCGAATGCATGTGTCATGCAAGAAGAGTGTCTATAGGGAGTGTGTGTGTGAAAGTAACATAGAGACAGAGAATTTGTGAGGCTTCTTGCATGTGTGTTTCTCTCTGTTTGGTCAGCACACATCGAAACATACAGCTAATAGCAATATTTATGATCCTTCTAACACACACACCAAAGTTCATTTCTGCATACTCTCACAAACATACCAGTTTCTGTGTATGAACACATACGCACCCAGGAGAGAGAGGAGTGGCGAAGCACAGCCAGAGATGGAGGACAAGAAGCAGAGAATAAGAGCGCGAGCATGCAAAAACAGATCTTAAATCTGCACGTGAAACCAGAAAGGCAGCATTGCAGAAGGCCTTGAAGATCTCATATCACCATGAGCCCAACCAGTTGTGATTGTATTGTTTATCTGGCCACTGCTTCTGAAGATATCCATCTCTTGAGTCTCTCTCCTCCATCTTTGTGTCTGAAGGTGACCTTGCCTGTCTGTCTGTCTGTAGTGATGACACCGGCCCTATCAGTAATACATCATGTAAGCTGTGTAGCAGCCAGATGCCGCACTAGCCGAGCAGTGGGTGGTCTGTCAGGCACACTCGCTTTGTACAATATGCAAATAATCACATGCAAATTACCTACCCATATGTATGTGACAGTATATCAGCGCAAATGCAAATGCAGTAGGCTATCAGGCGTGTGTTAACAAAAGATTTGAGGCGTTACAGGCCTTTCAACAAATACAGTTACAGCTCACAAAATCAAAAGCCTACTCGCGGCAACTGTAGTCTGAATGCTGGGGAAGAATGTGATTATAACACATGTGCACGCACGCACACACAGGCCAAAAGCTTTGAGCAGCCTCCTGCTGTGCTGCAACAAGAGATGTATTGTAGACAACACAGCTGCAATAACAAGGCTGGCCGAGTGCTAGAAAGAGCTGTGCTGCATGACTCGCAGTCTAGACCGGCAATAACAGCCACCGTATTGTAACATGACTATGGATGGAGTTTCTGAGAGCGTTATTAAAGACACATTTCAGTCACAGTGAGAGACTATCTGAACATTTCACTTCCTTTATTCAATTTTTACAAACCAAATCTGGCATCAGTTAGGAAGTCCAAAAACATGTTTCCGACTATGCGATAGTATAATTGATGAAAATATTTAAGTATTCCTCCTACGCAATTAACTCACCACTAGAGATTTTACATATTTCCAGTGCATAAAAACCAAGGGATGTTTTGACATGTTTATCTTTAACTGCCAAATGGGTGCATGGTATTGAAGGAAGGAATGAGCTAATGAGGCATAAAATGTAAATTAAGAAAATAACCGGAATTAAAAAAGGAACATTGCAAGCCAACCACTGTGTTTTTAATTATCTGATTAGTGTTCAGAAACTAAAAATGGGGGGGTGTACGAGCAAGATAAAATTCTTGAATTTAGTAAGCCAGAAACAATGAAAAACCATGCACTGTACTGCATTAACAAGTGGAAAAATACACCTTTAGACACGTTTGCGCACACCGTACCCACACATTTTATCAAGACTTTAAAAGGCCAGTTCAGACTGAATACTCACAATGAGACGAAACCTTTTTACGTCGCAGGAAAAGGTTGCAGCAGTGTGAACTGGCCCGTCTCAGCTTGACTCAAGCTGACTGATTTTCACAACACAATAATGGCAATGGTCCAAGAGAACATTCAGCTGACAAAATATTGGATCAATAGGTAGCTATTTTTAAGTACAACAGAAAACATCATGTCTTGACATATTTTAAACTATATTTTAAGCCCTAAAAATTAAAACTGCAGCCCCTGCATAGTCTCTGCTGCTGACTACCCAAACTATAACACAATAAAATACACATGGTTAAACAATTGCTCTCTAATCCATAACCTCGGAAAAACATTGGGAGTCAAGATGAGCATAGCGTGTCAAACATATTGGCTGTCATTCACTCTCACATGCAATAGAGCACCCACCCAGAGAGACCGCGAGACAAAGAGGTTGAACAACACACCAACATCTCTCTACTCTCTGCAACACATCAAAGCCTCCTCCGCCCATTTATCTGTGTGTGTGCCTGTAAATCAAAAGGCATACTTTGAACATGCACGCACACGCACACGCGCGCGCGCACACACACACACACACACACACACCCTCAGACTGTATTAGCTTTGTGCAGCAGCATCCAGGGCTGGGTAGGGGAGGTAAAGGACTTTGCTGTAGACGGGGGAATTACTTGCCTCAGCTCACTCTGTCAGGGAGGAGAGGGGGCTGACTGTTTACCCGCAGTGAGTGAGAGAAGAAGAGAATGAAAGAAAAGACAGAGGTCAGTGCTGTGTCTGAGACAGGGCTTTCTTCTCTGCAAGTCGCCTATTGCTTCACCTTCACCCCTCACTTGCCCCTGCCACCATCATTGAAAGCTGACACATGCACATCCACCTCTGTCTTTAAAAACAGCTGTACAGTGTGTTAGATAAGAGGCCAGGTCAATGTAATTACAGCATGTTCAGGGCAGAGATACTATACATGGGAACAGAAGAGGAAAAAAATGCACAAACACATTAAGAAGCCCACTGAGAGGAAAACCAAGGAATGCACCCTCACATGATCTGTGCATCCCAGTGTGACCATATGGTTTGGTGGGGACTTCCTACCCACCGCAGCGGAAGTGTCCATTTACAGTGCACAGTTCAGTTGTCCGCCATCACATCCTGTCTCCCAGCTCTAAACGGCCATGCGAAGGCTGCTCGGCTCAGCCCAGTCACGGCTTTGAAGGAGTAGCAGAAAGTAGAAGTAGAAAGGAGACACAGTTCACCACAGCATGCAATCAGCATCAGCATGAGACATGGACGGGAGCACGCAACCTCAGAGCACTAGCAGAATAAAGAGAGAGCTTGGTGTACTGTAGCTGGTGCGTGAAGCTAGTCTGCTTTCAGCCTGTTTTGTTGGCAGATCACCCCCCCCCCCCCGTATTGTGGTGGTGTGATTGACATCCACCTGTCCTTGGGTGGAGGGCGATTAGGTGTAACTGAGTGGATGCTTGTAATAGATTGTGTGTGGAGAGCGATATTATAGGCTGATGATGGAATGATCCAGCAGACATTGACAAACAGTCTGTGGAACACAACAGGGCGGGGTTATTGATGACTCTCTTAAACAGCGGGTATCATTGCCATGGCAGCCCATACATTATTGCCGTGCAGCCACACCCCGTCACCGGCCTGGACCAATGGGCAGGCAGCTGCCAAGCAAACAATCCCCAGCAGTGTTGGAATGGTTGAGGGAGAGAGGAGAATGCTAAATGTGCCACTTCATCTGGTGATTGACACAAAGCCTCTTGTTTACCGGCGCCACGGAGATTTGCATCTTTTTACTGTGCCCCTCCCTCCCCTCTTCACTCTCTCATTTCTCTTCTCCTCTGCGTCTCCCCCTTCACTCGCACAATCCTGCCTGTTTGTGCCGGCGCTGCATGAAGTGGATATTACCCCACCCTGCTGCTATGATATTGATCAGCCTCCTCCCTCCCTCTCCTCTCTTCATAGCCCACTGCATTGATTCCACCTCTCCCTCTGAGCCTGCCAGCTAGGAGTGATTACACACGCTGCTCACACACAGTGATGCATGCAAACACACACAAACACAGACACATTAGAGTCTTTGGTAGGGATGTGGGGATGTGTAGCCTTGCTTTATTTTAAAGGCTATAAAGCTTGGCAGCTGCTGCACCAGCCCTGTGAAAACACTGCCTCTTTTCATTCAAGGCAAGCAATGACCGCAAGCTTAGCATGACATATTACCATAATAAATGTCGTCATTATAGCATGTTAGCATAGCACATCAGTGGGCTGGTGTAAAGCCGGCTGTGCTCTGGTGGTGTTTAGTCAGGTTGGTGCTAAAGATGGCTGTGGTAGGGCCTGATAGGTGGGCTCCAGACACCGTGTGATTCTGTACAGAACCACACAGAGCTGATACAACTAGTGTAGTGCTATGAGATAACTTTGCTATGATATGGCGCTATATAAATAAAACTGAATTGAATACACACTCCTTATATGGGCCTGTGGTGCAGCGCTCCTCAGCAATAGACTAGCAGCTAACCCACTGAAGTCAAAGCAGTTAAGTGAAACAGCACAGAGTGGGTGTCAGCACTACATAGACAAAATACTTCATCAAAGAGCCCAAATCAGCTGTATACAGTTGTAGGAGATTTGAGGTTGGGAATAAAAAAAAATTGGGGGAAAAAAAGCACTCCAAGGTGAGTGGAAAGCTATACTGCCTCAGAAGATTTCCACACCAAAGGCTTAGTGTGCCTGCAGCAGGAACGGCCGGCTCATCTGTACACACTTGCACATTAATTAGTTAAATACCTACCCTCTCCTGTTCACCAGATAGGATCTCTGCTGACAATAGCAGGTGGAGTGTGAAAGGTTTTGGATGGGGAGCCCTAGCTGATGAGCTAACAAGGGCAGTGTAGGCTGATGCCGCAAGAACAACCACTTATCTCTGTGTAACCTCTCACTGGCAGCAGCAACAATCCAGCAGAGTCTACAGCAACGGGCCAGAGATCCCACAAATTATACACACCCTCACTGCCGTTTGGCATTTAAATGGCATTTAGCATGGCAGAAAACAGTTTGCACCTAATTATGGCCTGTTGCTGCCGTGTCCGGAGTTCAGCAGGAGTCTCAAACAGCACATCCACACAGGAGCAGGGCTGTTAAATCTACTCTCTTAAGGATAACCAATACCTCTGCCTATAGGCTTAATGCTGAGGTGGACTAGATGTGAGTGTTGATAAAGGGACTCTATGCCATGTAAAATGTTAACTATCCAAACAAAGACAAAGACAAGGGGGGGCAAGGACAGTGGGAGTATGATCAATAGTAGTAATCAATATTATCCCTCTGTACCTTTCACTGTGTGAATTAGTACTTATTGCACTGCGATATAACCTCTAAGACAAGCTCAAAGTGACTTTATTTCATTTGTGTGATCTGATAAACAAAAAGTCTTAAATTAACTACATGAAACAATTAGCTTTAAAAATGCTAAAGCAGTGCTATAAATTAAATAAATAAATACATAAACAAATAAATAACATGTCTCATTATCGCTCAAAGTAAGCCCATCTAAAAACCCCTCTAATGATCCAGTGAGGCATCTTTAGAGATGGGCCATAAAGTACTCCAAGAGACAGTCAGCCATCTGTTAACAGCAAGCTCCATCAGTCCCCTACTGGTCCTGTCACAAGTCTACAGCTAGAAGAGTGTAAGCACAAGTTCCACTGCGGTATATACGCTCAAGAAATGAGGTGTGTGCGTTGTGTAAATGTGTGTGTCTGGGCTCTGCAGGGAGGAGAGGACAAGAGGTCATTGTCTTTACAAGGAGCACACATAGACAGACGGGGGTCTCAATCACCTCCAACACCCCTCCACTTGCTGATGGAGAGAGCCTCTCGCACTCAACCGCCAACTCCATTACCCACTCCGACTGGGCCGCACATTAAATCATTCCATTTCACCTGGAGAGGAGGGCGACGGTAGTAGATAGAGAGGTGGGAGGAAGACGGAAGAGATTTTTTTTGTATTTATTTTTCTTACTCCTGTCCATTTATGCTGCTGTGTGAACCAATTCAGACATGCCCACGTGCTGGGCCACCATCAGTAATGGGCCCAAATCAGCCCCTCCATCCCACAATGCCTTGAGGCACAAGATTCATTACAAGGGCCAGACAGTAGAGGAGACGAAGAAAGGAAAAGTCAAAGAGAAATACTGTGGAATAAGGAATGCCGTGAGATATGATAAAGGCAAATGATGGCAGCATATAAAAAGTTATTCACCCTCAAATGGGGAGGGCATTTTGGCGATCTATAAATGGGCTGTTAAACTCAATAGCCCAAGGTTAGCTTGTCACGATGCTGCAGTGAAAGTCTATATAGCTGGCTGTATTAGTCCTATCATAAACACTCAGCCAGTACCATCTGGATTTTAAAAAAAAAGGTATTTAAAATGCTCTGATTATTTCAATTAGCTCCAGAGCAAATAAGAGAAGGAATTAAGCAGGGCGTCGCACAATGCTCCAAACACAGAGCACCATGCACGACAGCAGCTTGCCTTCACAACTGCATAGGGGTAGAGGAGATGGCATTGGATAAAAGACAAGGGATTTGACAACTGTACAAAAAAGGGACTTAGGGGAGGTTTGTATTTTCTTTATCATTTCACTAAGCTAGTGCTTAGGCTAATTTAACAGTAGGCTTAATAATGCAGACTTTCCTCTCTCTGCTCTATACACAAGTGTAAACTGCCTGCTGGAACAAAGGCGGCTCTGTTCACAAACACAACACTGCCAAACTGTTAAGTACATTCCTATAAAGAGAAGAACAAAGAGTGTTTGAGCGTGGCGGGAGCAGAAATGAATACAGCTACTGAGGGGATAGCACAGCTCAGCCTTTTGATGCCAGGAAATGTCTTTACCATCGCGGATAGTGTTTATGTTGGTTCATAGCGTCCTGTTTAAGATCGAGGCAACAATAAAAAAATCAACTGGTGGTGATATCTCAGAGATGATGTTTGGGAGAAAATGGGGCTGAGAGGGGGGGGGTTGAGGTACGTGCTGCAAAACAGCAGACGAGTAGAGGAGATGGTAGAGAATTTAGAGGTTTGGACTGGATGGAGTTTTGGTAAGCACAACAGAGAGACTTGAGGTTAAATGCAACGCAGGAATAATGAGGTGTGCAATGTTTTACGAGTGGATGCAAGTCACAAAAATGCACAAACACCTATGTGCAGAATAAATTAAGTGTGTGCGTGCGTGCGCATGTGTGGTGAAGCATCTCCAAGCCCTTGCAGCTGTGGTTCTACCCTCACTCCATGTGATCCAGTGGTGGTGACAGACAGGCAAACACAATTTAGACTCTTCCATCCGAGCTCATGCCACACCAGTCACAGTCACTGCGGGCTGAAATGTGACGCACTGGACGGAAAACGCACAATCTTCCTTCTGTGTCCCAGGAAAGCCTAAGTCTAAATTTATAACCAACTAAAATCTGTTTATCCTGCTTTTCTACTGTTTTCACTACCATAGATACTAGTCTTTTTGTGCTACAAGAGGTAGGCTGTGCTCAGTCAATCTCTGGGGATAACTGGTGCATTTTATGGTTCAGAGGATTTTACAAAATCTACAAAACAAAATCCTCATTTGACTGTAAAAGCTTGAGTTGTGAGCCCGTCAAGTCTTCCATGGTTTCTAGGTTTAGCAGAGTGTTTTCCGGTTCACATATACCGACTGGACCAGTGTAGAAAAAAGAAAAGAAAAAACAGTCTAAAATATTCGCAGCGAGTCTGCCTCCTGTCTGACCCCGGCGTTATTTGGTGTTCTTTTTAAATAAAATACCAGTCCATCGCAGCAGGATCGCCTGCACTTGCAGAGAAATTTTAGTCCCTCGATTATGTATTTTAGGAGCAAATCTCAGATTTCTTTGGGCATTTATGCCCTTGCCCCACGCTAATTTCCGACGCTGGATTGGACTACGCTGAGCTAGAGAAATAGGTACAATAGTTCTTAAACTTGAGGATATTCCTCATTTCACGATGAAAGCGTGAGCATATGCAAGCCAGTTGCGTTGCATTAGATCAACAAGCGTTCAGAGATGGAGAATAGATAAAGCAAGCGGTGAGTCAAGCTGAAGCATGTGTACAAAATGTCAGACGGTCTGTATGAGATTGCAGTGCTGCTGCAATGAGAGCTGCTGGAGGTGGTAGACTGTGGTGATGTTGCTGTTGTTTTAAAGGGCTGTGTGAGGCAGCGGGCTCAAAGGTACAAAGTGTAGACATTCCTCAGACCTCACAGCAATCTATGAAATGTCCTCCTTTCATGTCTGCTCCTCTCCCTGACCGATGCCCTTGCCCTTCTCCCCTTCCTCCCTTTGCTCTATACTGGCAGGAGTTAATTTGCACCATGTGTTCTTTAATGGTGAAAGAGGGAGGAAAAAAATTGGACCCCAGTGGAAGCGTGTGAACCTGATACCACTGTAACTCTCCACTTCCACAGCACCCCCTCTCCTTCTCTCTCATTCTTTTTTTATTGTCATGTCACACATTGGACAAGCTGGAAATTACACTGAGCTGAGCTGAGAAGCAGTGGTGAAGCACACCAGATACCCACTTATGCTGAGCGCTGGGGAAAAGCGGAGGGTGGAAAGGAAAAAAATAGAGGACAGGAGGGAAGTGGAAGAGAGGACGAGGAGGTGGGTTAAAATTAGCCGCACATTTTCGGAGCAGAGGCCAATCCAATTAAAGCTTGACCAATCCACGTAAATGTGTTTAGTGTCTGGTTGCTATGCTCAGCACTGGGTGGCAAAGACAAGAGATTCTCCTCTAAATACAATACTCCAGCTACCAACAGATACTACCTGAAATACTAAGCTGAAAGTGATGAGCAAAGAAAAAATGGGGGACTCAGCTACAGTTCTATGGTATCTACTGTGGACAACATCTAGGCCCAGTAATTGTGAGACATTGTGAACATTAGCCTACTTCAAAAGGACCCTCCACCCTGTAATTTAGCGTCAACCGCTTATGGAAGAGACGACTGTTTTCATTTCAACAGGAAGACCTGGTCAGGTAATTAAACAGGCCCTGTCATTATTTTCATATGCAACGACCAGGTTAGGAGTCCTGTAGGCTTTCAGAGCATCAAATCTGCCTGCCTTTCTTGGCGCGTTTGCTACATTTGTTTTCCCACTTTCTCATCAAAGCTGGTGCCAAAGACGATAGCACTGTCTGTTTGCTCTTCTGCTTTAAAAGATAAAAATGTAGTGCTCCACGCCACAGCGCTGTGAATTTGCTTCAGATGTTAGTGAAGACATCAGAGGAGACATTTGCACTGATGTGATGTGCCAGAAGAAGAAAAAAGAAAAGTGTCTGAGGAACCGCTGAATATTTCAACAACTCAGCGACTAGAGGTGAAATTAGCACTTGGATGTACTGTATATGAAAAGGCCCAAATGTCATCTGTCACTGAAAAATGACATGACCAATTTGCATGCATCTGTGCGTGTGAGAGATACAGGCAAGCCGGTGAAAGTAAACTCAACTAATGAAACTCCAAGGAGGAAGAGTGGGCAAAAGGCATCTCTGCTGAATAATTTAGCAGTGGTGGGTCAAAGAGGTGGCTATTGATTGAGCTTTTAAAGAGTCTTATGAAAATGCTATGGCCGCTGGCCTGGCCCTTCAGCCTGACCAACCCCCACGGTCCTGGCTGCATCCTCTCCATCTGGGAAGGTAATCACCACTCATAAAAAAAAAAAAACGCACACAAAACCCCATTTTGATTTCAGTCCATCTCTACTTCCCTCCCCTCCCATCTTCTATCCTAGAGAAAGAGATCATCCTATTGGCTGAACATCTCGTTTCCATAGCAGCATTTAGCTAATGCACAGGGAGGGCAGTGAGGGTGAGAGAAAAAAAGTGTTATCTGTCCAAAAAGATGAAAAGAGGGGGGTATGAGGGAGAGAAGACGTGAAGAGCCATGGGGAGGGGTGGGCAGGCTTGGTTTTATACCCACAAGCAGAGCTGAATACGGCCTCCTGCACTTGCCGAGTCTGAACTGTGTTGTTATCTCAACCTTGCCATTTGTATTGCTGTATTTATTCATCGCTGCGCTCGCGTGGACAATCAATCTAACCTGCCTCCCCGAAGAGAGACAGAGCTGTGTAGCTGTCTGAGAGATGCGTGCGTGTCTCCATCTGATTTGAGAAATGCACAGAGCTTGCAAACTGACACCAGAGAAGGACTAGCACTTGTCAATCTTGTCAGATTGCGTCCGTTTAAGAATATGCTTGCACAGAAACAGCAGCTGCTGCAGCTAGTGAACCAAACACCTCAGCTAAATTACCTAATGTTACTACAAAGAACAGCATTAATAGCTTCACCTCAATGAAATTTCAAGTGTGTGGAGACAAGAAAAGGAGGGAGGGAATAGGAGGGGAAGACAGGATTGGGGGGGTGCATACCTCCTCATAGAGGAGCATTAATCAAAACGGTCATAATGGGGAAAGTCACCTGATACTAGCAAAGCAGCAGTAAAAAATCCTTTGCTCACAGGGTCTAGTCACAGCCAACTGTGAGTGGAGGAGAGGGAGCGGGGCTATTTTTCAAATAAAGGCAGGTAATGTGAGCAGAATTAGTTTGTTCAAATCCCCCAAAAATATTCCACTTCATGTGTTAACCTGCTCCAGCCTACCAGTTACAAACTTATAATGTCAGCAACAATTTCTGGTCTCTTTTCCTTTTGTAGGTAAGTGACAATGAATGGCCATTCAGTGCTTAGTAGCTGTTGTGCTGTGGTTCTATTGCTTTAAGGCTGCTACTCAATGGGGAACATTACAGGCAGAACACTTCAGTCAAACAGCTTGCAGCAGGCTCGGCTGGCCGGCCATGTCTATAGACGCCTAGATGCCCTTGTCAAAGCTGCTTCCTCACAGAGAGCACAGGGACGAATTGTGAAAGGCTGCACCTCCACATGTTCATGTCTGTGAAATGTACCAGCTCGCTTACAGCAGCTGAGAGGACCAGAGAATGAAAGGGAGAGCTGAGAATCACACACAAGCGCACACACAAGCGCACGCACACACACAAAATTGCCCCTAATGAGGGTAGCGCCTCTCTCAAGAGATGGCAGCGGCTGCTGCTCCACTCGATAAATATTAACAAGAAGTGCGACTGATGGCGGTGCTCACTGATCCATAATTGCATTTCAAAATGTTCGATGGGGGTGGGGTGGAGGGCGGTCGCGCACGAAGGGAGAAATGGGAAGATAAAAAGAGGGAAACTCAGCTTTCTAGGCAGTGACAAGAGACAAGTGATGCCTGTCTAGTCAACCTCCTACCATCATCTCGATGGCTCAGCCCCAATGAGAGACTTTTTGGTGAAAGAAACGCACAGGTTCTGCATTACATTCCTTTCATTGACTTACTGCTCACAGGGCACTTTGACACTGCAGCTTCACATAAAGGGAGAAATCTGAGGAAGGATCAGGGGGATGGCAGGGAACTCCAATTACTAATGGCACATTGTACATTAAGTGATTTTTTTTTTGCATGGATCTGAATATGCGCAGACAAGCTAGAAGCAAGCTAATTAGCCAGTGGATCTCATTGTTAAGCTAATTTTCAGCATTTTGGATTCCATTAGGACTGTACTCCGGGTCCACAGAAAACCTAATAGCTGCTCATGTTAAGCATGTGTATTTATGCACATATATTTGCATCTTTATCAAACATTTTTAATTATGGGCTTTGAATAGGTGGCATTTTCCAAGGCTGTATGATAAACACCAGCTAAAACCATCCGGAAGCAGTTGTGCGAGATACAAATAACATTTGGTGTGGTATGTGTGGGTCTGTGTGCAGTGGAGGTGTACACACATTGTTTACATTAAACTGGGTAAGCTGTGCTGCTATATCACACACATAGAAACAGTGACTGTATCCAGACACACTGAGAACTATGGCTGTTCTGTAATCAATTCATTTTTATAAAGGAGATCACATCAGGTTGAAAATGTTTATAATAAAATTTGAACTGTATGGGATCTATATTATATTTATATATCCACCGTGACCCGGCCCTGGATAAGCGGAGGAAAATGGATGGACGGCTGGGGGGGATTTATATTTTCAAATGAAAAATCACAAATGCTATTAATGCAGGTACTGGAAAAATTTAACATGTTAAAAATGTTAATGGCAGCTACAAAAAAATTACAGATGCTACAAAAACCTGCAGAGCTGACACTAATTTTAAGAAGATAATTTAATAACATTTCTGCTTCATTTGACAGTTCCCAGTTAAGAGTGTAAATATGGGTTAACGAGAGCGAACTGACTAAATTAATTGTCAAACATCACAAGTTAGCTGGGACACACTGGCAATATGTGCGATCAGGAGGCCCCTGATTTTTGTGCTTCTTTGTGAGTTAAAACAATTTATCACGTGGCTCCTTCCTGATTTGGCATGCAAACCCACATGCACAACTCTTGCATGTAAGATGCAGGGCCAAACAAACAATAGGATCAGAGGTTTATAGGCAATTTGTTTTCATTTGCACCCTTTGTTTTAACATACTCATTAATTAGATTGACACATCTATTACGTTCAATAACACACACATGTACAGTGTGCATCTGTGGATATATTTGACAGTGCTGGAAGCCTGAACAAACAAACACACTCCATCACGGTATGATTCAGTGGACACACATCTCACAGTGCAAACGGAGCTTGCCCAACCTTGAGATGACCATAACCTACACTGTGTTTTTAAACTGATGCCAAGATGAGGGGCACAACATGAAAAACAATAGATACAGTACACACACACACAAACACACAGTATACAGGTTGTATGACAAAGAAAATCCCTCATCATTTTAAGCTGATCAGGCCTGCAACATGTGAGCTGGACTCCTGGCAAGATAATTGCATTGTACATGGCATCTAATTAAATGTCCATAAGCAGGGAGATCCAGTAGTACAGATGTGTGTGTGTGTGTGTGCGCGCACGCACGCATGCATGGCCAACAGTGATAAAGAGACTGCCTGTGGGTGTGTGTTGGCGTACTAAGAAACGCTGCAATCACTCCATTAGCGAAAGAGGGAGGGAGAACGTGATGCTGGGAGTAAGCAGAGAGGGATGTGGGGAAGGAAGAGAGGGACAAGGGGGGGAGGGAGAGAGAGAGGGGGGACGGAACACAGCTGACTTGGCCAATAACAGCAAATGAGGTTAGATACAAACAGAGAGGGAGGTAGGAGGGGTCAATGAGCGTCGAGGACATGGACACAATGACTGAAACATGGGATGGGAGGAGGGAAGGAGGGAGGTGAGTGACAGCAGATAAAGAAGAGTGGGGATGAGGGGGGAATGAAGTGTAGAAACAGACAGATGAGAGCACAAGAGGGAGAGAAATGAAGACGGAGGAGACAATCAAGGTAAAAAAGCAGGATGGATTGGTGAAGCCAGGGTCAATGGGCAGATATAGCTGCATATTGATCAGTGCTCAGTCGCTGTCAGATGGCTTATTGTCTTAGGTCCTCCTCATGTGAGTGTGTGTGTTCACATGTGTAGTGGTGAACCAGATAAATATGTACACAAACTGATCATGCAACTTACATTATGATCATGCACAATATTAACATAATAAACAAAATTATGTGTATACACACACACAACTGCAGGCTCACTGCATTACTCATCAAATATAGATTGTAAACACATTACAAGGTCATGGCTCCGGTTGTAAACTGAAACTAACCAATGTGGGATTATTGGCCCGTAATTGACCTAACTGATCACATCAGAGGGAATAAAAGACAGCGTTTCTAATATACATCTTAATATACATTTTTACACACTGTGCATTTGTGGTGCCAGCTGCAATTTAAATTCACATTTTATGTTGTATTGTTCCGTTATACATTTCTCTTGGGATACCATTGTTTTACTGCTTCAAATTATTATAGGCTTTGAATATTATTTTGCCAATCTTTTATTTCTGAAAATTTGTAACGTTCACTATTGTTACATTTACCCCTTTTCCAAAAAACTAAACATGGACATGGAAGGGAAGTGGCCATATTTCAAAGTCTTGCTTTCCACTCCTCATGTTGTTTAATACCTCTAACGGTTAAAATGGCCTCCTACTGGTCACCTCTGTATCTGGGCAGACATTTTAGGAGGAAGGCAGGACACTGAAATCTATATGGCTGGATCAATATGTCACAGAGGTTACAGTGGGCATCACAGCTGCAACTGTTGAGTAAACAAACTCGCAAAATGACCCCAATAAAGCTGCAGAATGGAGTTTTTTTACATGCATTATTGCTGAATGACTGCGTGTGTGTGTGCGCGTGCAGAAGCAACAAAGAAGCACACACATACATGCAACGAGACTAGTGTCAGAATCTGTACAACAGAGAAGACAGTCAGAGAAAGATATAAAGACACCTAGGTGGGCTTTCATCCTTGTTCATCCCCACGCAGGAGAGATTGATGGCTGCATTCAGGATTTCTACACACCACTAATTGGATTCACAGGTCATTAGATAAAGTACACGAGTGAGACTGGTACAGCTTAAAGACTGAGAGGAGAACGTTGCGAGAGGGGCAATATTGATGAGGTTGTTTCGTTCAGGGCCAATGAAATTTCCACCCCGTCTGCTGTGCCTCCAAAGCCCTGTTCCCTCACACAGAGGGGGGTTGATCAATAATTTGTGCAGTAAGAAAAAGTGGGTGTTGGAGACTGAGGCAGGGTGGGATGAGAAGATAGGAAATACAGAGAATGAGTTGACGTCTAATGTGTGGTTCATTTACACAGATCTCAAGTTGCCTGTTGTCTCTCGATTTCAATATATTGTGGCAAGAGAAGGAAATTAGATTAAACTGACCATTATGTCCCACAAAAAGAGCAGATTGAGCAGATGAACATTTTTTTCCTCCCAAAGGCACAAGTCTGTGCCCCAGTTTTGAGAGCAGGATGACAGGGTAGAATCGAGGTTGGCCAGCTAGATGATAGTTTATACCAACTTGTGTAATTACAACCTAAATCAGCTATCAAGCTAAAAGGAGGATTTTGTTCTGGTCTAGTAAATAGAGATTATGAGTTTCCAACGTAGCATAGTGCCAGTCTTTTGTGATTTGTAGCCTGGCGACAAAGTGAGCTCATTGAAAAACACTGTACTTGTTTAGCGAGCCAGCGGGGCTTGTTGTTTTAACATAGGAGGACAAGGGTACAGTCTGCTCAAACACATACAGGCATGCAGATGGCTGTTCATTAATTACAGATGGATGGGGGAGGGAGTAACAGAGAGCGAGAGACATAGAGAGAAAGAGAAAAGGGGGGGAGGGGTCAGCTAATGGAGTCAATATTCTCTCTCTCCCCCTGGACAATTACCTCTGTCTGCCCCAGACCTCTTCTGGTGCTCTTAATCAAGGTGCAGGTGTGTGTTTGTGCATGTGCGTACACGGAGAGGGGTTCCTGCCGTCCTCAGTGCTCTATAGCAGCAATCCGATTAAAGCCCTGCTGCTGTGGGGCCTGGTTGTCCTCCCCTCTGCAGGGCCTGCAGCTCACGTTAAAACCCCTTCTACACAACCCTGCTAGAACAAGCAGGGTGTGTGTGAACTGCCCTTCACACACACACACAGTAGTGTGTAGTATTCACAAGAGGAACAAAAGTACCAATGCACTTACCTCAAACACGCACACACAATATTCCACCTTTTCCAAAAATGGTGTGTGTGGCCTCTGAACTGACCGCCCATCATCATCATCCCTGGCTGATGACAACCATTACTTTGGCCCCCTGGGGCCTGACCGCCCCTTCCAGAGCCCTCTGCTCGCTCTACTTAGACAACCAATCTGTTAAGAGATCGGACATGCTTGTTCTAGCAGGGTTAGACGCTGCTTTATTTGGCATCACACACTCAATTACTTATTCCAGTAGTCTTTGCACATTAAAGGGCAGTCACTTTACTGCAAAATGATACAAAAAAGACCAAATTTAAACACTCACTTTCCCTTGCATAATCGATTTCAGGCTTCACCAGAAAGTTTGCATCTGGCGAACTTTGACTTGCAAATTTTCACAGCCAAAACAAACACTTGTTTGGGTGCACTGAATAAGCCCTCATGGAGCCAACCATTATTACTCGGCATGTAAAAACACCCCGTTTGACAATACAGTAAAATAATCATCTGTATGGTTAGTAGGTAGCAGAGAGACAGTCATGATTTCAAAAACCATGCAGCGTGTCAGAGTCAACTACAGTGCAGCAAACTATCCACCCATAATGTCGCATCCTTTCAACAACATGATCAACAACATCAACATGAACAAAGACTAATCTGCTGGGTGAACTCAAATACTGCTTTCCCTTTTGCAAACACAAGGAATGCAGTGTAGGAAAATTAATTGCGTGTGCGATACATTTTAGGTGTCCTATTGCAGAGAAAACAAGCGCCACTTCACTAAACTGACCGAGCCTGGTGAATCAGCCATTCTCTGCAGCAAATTAAAAACTAATTTCTTTCTTTATTCAGCAAAAGAGGCAATTTGGCCACATTAGGCTGCAAAAAAAAATCAATTGAAAACTGGTGAAGGTCTCCTTCATTAAATCAATTAAGTGCATCGACAAACATCTTTATTTCCATTACAAGCATTATTACACTGCCAGTGGATCACAAAGGTGGTTTTATTTATTATATAAATATGGGCAGCTCTGCACCTAGATCTCCTAAAGATAAGTATGGTGCATATGCCATCACAGCTTGAACAGTGGTTTGTTTTCCAGCTTGGGACACAGGATGAGTTAGTGGATTAGTGGTCAGGCCAGTGTGAGGACACAGGGACATGAAACAGGAAAGACATGAAAATTTACTCACCAGCTTGAAATCCTGAATGCTACAAATGAAATAGGGAGTGTTGGGCCGCCGACTTTCAATGTACACACAATCTGCAAGTGAGAAAAAAAGAAGAAAAAAATGTGAGTTTGAAAGAAGATGTTCACACTTCCCAAAGCTTTCATGTTTTTATGCAGCCAGACTCAGTAATATATTATTTTGCATGCTGTTACCTCTGCTGAAAAGACATTTCTCTCCTTGAGTCAAATTCAATTGGAATGCGAGTAATAGGATTAAGGACTTTTGGAGCGCTACAAGGTTGCCTTTCCAAAGCAAACATTACGCCCAAGGGGAATTATGTTATTGTTCCACTCCATTTATACACCAGTGAGCAATACTGTCTTTAACCCCATTCCAGCCCCCTGTCATCACTATAACTTGTTCCTACAAAATGACAACTTCTGTCACCTATATATGTCCACTTAACTTTGGGTTAGCATAGCAGTCAAACAAAAGACAAACATAAATCCATCTTCTGTCCTCTCATTCATGTTTTAAAATGTTGCTAAATTACATAACCCTTGCAAATGTTGAAAGCAGCCCTCTCACATTGTGTGTGGAGAGGTGGCCCTGTCTGGCTGTGCTGTTAAATTGAATGTGACTGGTGGTATGGCCAGGTCATGAACCCTCATCTCCTTAACAAAAACACTCACGCTGCAGAGGACAAAAACACCCAGCCACTTCTATGGAGAAGAAAAGGAGGAGGGAGGGAGGGTACATTGGCTAATGGTTACTGCAAACCCTGGCACAGTACTTTCCAGAAATAGCCAAGGGTTAGAATGATTATAGACAAAGAGATTAAAATTCACAAAAGTCATATTAGCATAATAGTCTCCCGTTCACCTTTGGCTTTTAGCTGGAACACAAAACCAGGTGAGTCAAACTGAGCAAAAACAATGATTTATTTTGGTTTACATAACCTGTAAAAGACGGTTCTTGCATCAACAGGCAACGCAATCAAAAGCCACTAACACTGAATTGATAGAAAGGATAGATCACACACATTGAAAACTGATCTTCTATTCAGATGGCAGCAATGCAACAAGCTACTGCTCCCACTGGTGGGTTTGCCTACCGTTTGGTGCAATGGAGCGTAACACTCTTGCTAATGTGAACACACACAAAAAGCCATGAAGATGGACAATGTCTTGCAGCTCTATAAGCTTTGATTTTAAAAAAGTACTACTACTACTACTAGGTAAGATTTGCACCGACAACACAAACGGCTCATTTCACTAACACACATGCTGAGCTGTTCAATTGCAGATGGACTCAGCCCCACTTTCGCTAACAAAAGATGTGCGGCTAGCTTTTTTCAGTGACTGACAGTGCCATCATCTGTTATTTATTTGTTTGTGTCAACAGAGTTATCGATTTGGCTGTGGTTTATCTTACCGCTTGCAGAGGAAAAGAGGGGTGGCAACGATATTAAATGGCTCTGACACCCAAGATACCATTTGTAGAGGGGCTAGTGTGTACGAGTGCCAGTGACATCATTGGCTTTGTTTTTTGAGAGGCTGTGTGTGCGCGCGTGTGTGTGTGTGTGTGTGTGTAACCCCAGGGTGGGCTTGTTATCTGCTGTGGGCTGAATGAGCTGTTCTAAGGGGAGGGGGGTTTATCGCCCTCACTGGCTCTGAGTGACGCATTATATCTCTCTCACTACTCCCCTCTTCTCACTTCTCCCCTCCCTCCTTTTCTCCCCTCTCCCTCCTCTACACCATCCCTGGAAGTCATTTACAAGATAACATGAATGAAAATATCCATCAGTGCTATTGTGCGATCTGTGAGCAACACAGTGTGTTTGTGTGTGTATGTGTGTTGGGAACGAGAGAGAGAAGTGGGGAGAGGAGGAGGCCGCGAAGGGGAGGATGAGGGTAGCGGGGGGGGGGAGAACAAAAGAGACTAATCTGAATGAGATGACATGTTTCGGAGGAGTCAAATCGAGGGAATTAAAGTTTAGTGTCCCTTCACCTCGTCGGCACATTCATTTAGAGGGGCCAGATCTCCGTGTCTACACCCCAGAGCACATCAACAGGCATAAAGAACAGACAGCGAGAGTGAGAAAGATATGTGGTGGGGGAAAAAAAAAAGAGACAGGGATCTAGTTTAATCATTCACAGACAGCAAGCGAGTCTATTCTTCGAACGTCAAAAGCACATTTTGAATTCATCCTGGGCACTAAAAGTCTACTACCTCAAGGGCATTTCTCTGAAAGCGGCTATAACACGAATCTCAATGAATGTGAAAGATAAAACCAGAGTTAACGCTTTTGAAGGAAAAGGAGGCAAGGAAGCTCAGGGAGGTTGGGTGGGGTGGGGGGTGGGGTGGGGTGGGGTAGGGGGTTGGGCTCCTTGAAGCAGAGCCACAAGGTTCCTCCAGGGTCTGCCCGGCTTGTTAAACATTCCTGCCATTTTGTGCATTTGGAAGTGGGTCTCCTCGCTCAAGTGGAGAAGTGGAAAGGGGAGGGACGAGAGGTTTAGCTGTGGTGGGGTCTATGTGGGGGGATGGGCAGGTTTGTTTTCAAGGGTTGAAGTGTGTGCTCGTTGGGTGGATGTAGCCTTCGCTGTAGGAGAGAGAACCACAGCAGGGCCTTTGTAGTAGAATGCTATCACTCCCTCAGCAGCCGTAAGTTTAGCTTCTTCTACTCGCCTCCACCCTACAATCCACCGCCGGCCGCCATACCACCCAGACAGAGAGAGAGCGAGAGAAAGTTCAATACATCGACACGGGGAGATAATCACAACCCTAACCCCGAGCGGTTCCTCAGACCCAAGCACTTCACTGAAACCTGATCCTGAACACTGTCACTGCTGAGTTCAAGAAACGGAATATTCATCGTTATAACCTCGCGACACACACACACAGAAATTTCCTCAGCTGTAGCTCATTGTTCAGCCAGCCATTCTCTTAGGGCTGCCAAGCATTGCTAATCTAAAACACACCTAGCCTCAGCAAAAGAGCCATGTCCTACTCTCTGTATCAAGCAAATAAGATTGTGTTTAATTTGCTGCAGCATTACAGCAGAGGGGAGGGGGAGTTCTTAGATAATATCAGCTTGGCTTGCTTTTACGAGCCTCCAACAATAGAAAAGTCACATTGCGAACACAGTCATATATGCCAATGTTTTGTAAACAGTGATGGGGAGGTGGCTGGTGCTGTGGAATGAGATCAGCTAAACACAGCAAGAATATGAGCATATTTAGGATACAAGGCAGGCTTGTTAAATCAAGAGGAGCGTTTGTTCAAGCCATGCTCACAGGTGGCGCATTTTAGCCATGAGGCAGGACGCACCTGCATTGTTAAAAAGAGGTGCTTGGCTCAAACTGGCAGAGCACGCATGCACAAACGCAGAGGCACACACAGAGTAGAGTAGTGCACGGCTTTAGAAAAGCTACCCCCTTGAGTGCACTGATCCTAAAATTAAATAGCACGAGGAATGCAATAATGGAACCACAGGGGTGTGAGGGGACTACAGGGCCAAAGAAGACAGAGAGCTCAGGAGAAAGACAGAGACT
The DNA here is from genome assembly GCA_036023855.1 of Gadopsis marmoratus. Lineage (NCBI taxonomy): Eukaryota > Metazoa > Chordata > Actinopteri > Centrarchiformes > Percichthyidae > Gadopsis > Gadopsis marmoratus. The sequence continues at coordinate 25,631 of JAVQJF010114954.1, forward strand.
GGTGTTATTACTGATCCTCCGCCGACCGCAGTGCCTCTGCGAGGGAGACCAGCTGATGACCAAGGCTGACTTGTGCCACTTCCTGCTGGGCCGTTCCCAGCGGGGTGGTGTAACAGGCAGTCAAGGCCTGGGGGCACATGGACATTTGATTCTTCCCCGACTTTCCTTCCTCTCTCCTCGTCCACAAGCCCAACAACTCTCCCTTCTTCTCACTGGAAAAGCAGTGGGAAATACCTGGCAAGCGATACCATCAGCTCTCTACAATAGGGCAGGCCTACAGCTGACTGAGCTCCTAGGGGAGAACAGAGGCTCTTTGACAACCCCCACCACTCTTCTTCCTCCTCTCCTTTCCCTCTCGGCTAGCCCACGCTTTCTCATTTAGCAGTCGGCAGGTGGTTGGAATTCACTAAAAAGCTCTTTTCCCAGAGTCTCTAGTGTGGGGAGAGATGGGAGAGCAAAGAGGGCTTTTTAAAAATAGATCTGTTCTGTTAGCGACAGGCTACAGATTCACACTGCTATATTTCAATAGGAGATGACTCCAAGGGCTTGTCCCTCATGTTAGCTTGACTGGGAACAGCAAACTGATCGACAGGTAGCCTTTGTAGCAGAGGGCATATGCTATGCTAATGGAGCTCTAGCCTACGGTGTCTTGGCTCTAGAATAACCAGTCCAACACTTGCTGAACCACATTATACTGGCTTCTCAAGAGGATCCACACTGAAAATGTGCTGTGTTCCTATCAAGTATAACTTGAGATTACTCTGAATTAAATATCCATCTGATAAAAACAGGCACTTCAGTTGCAAAAGGAAATGATTGGCAGTGCAAATTTAGATAGGTGATGGAATTCGATGGTAGGTACCTTCGATTCAAATAAGTAACACTTCACTTTTAAAGATAGTGAATGAAGTTCAGGTAAATTTTTTTAAACTCCAAATGACAGAATATAACAATATCTAAAGGTATGGAGCAACTGCAAAGGAGCAGTCAGTACATCAGCAAGGCCCCCTACACTTGCTGTCCTGTTAAGAGAGCCTTAGTGAAAATTAGGTTTTACAGGCAAAATTCACTTGTATTATCAAGTTTATAAAATTGCAGTTAAAAATGTATAACTCGGGTGACAGAAATTGTGCTCAAATGTCGATCTGTTGCATCTGGTCGATACCTGGTTTAGCAATCGCACCAATACAAATATTGTGCATCATTAGCAATGATGACAACGTACATTACATACAACATGAAGAGGATCACAGCCGGTACATATTTAAGAAAGAAAAACCGAAGCCCTTGAGGCAAGAAGCGCCAGCTGTCCACATCAACAACTCCCCCGACACTCATCCACACAAGGTGATTTTCTCAGACTAGCCTGCATCTCTCTGTAATATACAGTACACTGTACTCACTACACAAAACGACCATTTTTAAGAAGAAGAAATCACTACATTTAATCAGGTCTTGCCTTTATTGCCCACTCACTCATTGCAAACTCACTGGGATGGCTGTGCACACAGCCATGTTGTCTCACATAAACAGAGGTAGAAGGGCAGAAGTGTGTGTGTGTTTGTGCCATTAGTTCTCTCCATTTTAAACAGACAAGTCAGACCGTTAGGAAGGAAGGAGACATGCTATGGCAGCGAGCTGCCTGCAGCGCCAAGCAGAGTCCTGCTGCAGTAGAGAGAAGGGATGAACAATGTGGATAGCACTGTGTGTGTGTTGCAGGAGTGTGCTTGTCAGAGATAGGGAGTGTGACTATGACTGTTAAAAGCATGCCTTGTATATTTGTTAATGTGTGCATGCATATGTTTTACAGTACACTTGTGAGTGTTCGTTATCGGCATACTGTGTATGCGTGTGTACCGACATGTTTTTTGTGTGTGTCCGTGCTTCTAAGGTGTCTCCTATTGATCCTCCCATGGCAGTGTGTATAATCTCCAGAGAGAGGATCTATAATCTTGGGGGGGGGGGGGCGAGCGCAGAGAAAAGGCTCTGGAGGTGTCTGGCCGGGCCTGGGGTAGTGGTGAGAGCTCAGCCACAGGGCACAGATCGATTTGGCATGTCTGCTTGCACTGCATCGGGCTGTTCACCCCAGCAGCCAACCATACAAATGGTCTGGGACACAGACCCCTGGACACCACCACAGACAAACTCCTCCATCCTTTTTAAAAACAGCAGCAGAGTTAGCTGCTGGCCCAACTACTGGCCAGTTGCACTTCTCCTTCCACCCTTCCTCATCCAATTGATGTGCACTAAACCGCCTGAACCCATCATAAAGGGATAGAAAGGTTAAGCAGAGAGATTGGAGGGTGGCTAGAGATTGGGAGTATGCATATGGTTTCAATACTAGTTAACCAGTTATTTCATATATGGTGACATGAGCCTGTATGTTTCTAAAGATCCCTGTGACAAAAGCAATCAACAGGATTTTGGTTCACAATTTCCTTTGGTTTTCTGCACTGCTTCCAACACCGACTTCTTCCCTCTCCCCATGTCTGGGGCGGTGCAAATCCCTCTCTGAGGGTGGTCAGTTTTACATATTGTGTGTCACTAGACGGCTATAAAAGGGATTTAACATTTAGTAAAGCATAATCCATTGCAGGCTTTGTGCCTGCCTAAGCTGCACACATCAAATCTGATTGCAGGAAGGCTGCTACCAATGACCAAGCAAGAGGAGGAAAACATGCATTGCGCGCACGCACGCACGCACGCACACGCACACAGGGCTTATCACCTGAACAATAAGCAGACGAGACAGCAGGAGGTCAGTTGCTGAGGTGGAGGATCTTCAATGTTGACAATAGGAGGTAAATTACCACCTAGTGACGTGGTGCAGGGGCAACCGCTACCCAAATCCCGACTCATCCCTAATCTAAACCAATCTAACAGCTCCAGTCTATGCAGTGGGAGCAGGTTGTGACACTCGGGCCACTCTAAACCTGTCAAACTAAGTGAAGGAGAAGGCAGGAAACGTAAATATTCTCCATCAACCTGACACCGGCTGTGCTGTTCGCTCGGATGTGGAAATATAAATATTCGGCATGGTTAATCCACTGAGACGGTCGACTTTGTTTATATGCCTTTTGAATGTTTCAGTGATGTGACTGACTGCTTCCGTTTTTTTAACCCCCTCCCCCTCCTCTCTACTAGCCCACCCTCTCCGCATGGTTAACTATGAGACAAAGCGGCGGTGCTCTGTCTATTAAACATGAAATGCATGCTCCAATGGAGTCCGTTGCAGAGCGTTAGAGACCAAAATACAGAGTGAAAAACAACAAGGCCTGGGATTAGAGTGACTGCTTGCTTGAGGACCTCCACTGATAACAGTGCAGGGATAATTTAGCCAACAAGATTACGCAGCTAGATGAAAAGTGTAGGATGGTGAGGTCTGGCTGTTTCACTACACCTACTTCAGGTTGTCTCTTTAGTAGCTGAAAAGAAAACAAGAGGTTTGTGTGACTATGTATGGGTAGGTAGTTGGAGAAAAAGATAACCTAACACTGTAATTTCCTAGGTCTTCCCATTAAGTAGTCAAGCAATGTGGGCCAACCCCCACTGCTTGACCTTTTGCTAGCTGCTAGATAAACGAAAAGACATGGCGGCAATGATTTAGTTGCAAGGCGGATAGCACTGAGCAGTAGGAGGGCGAGAGCAGACAACACACACACAGCCAGAAAGCCTGGCTTCCTTCCGACAGTGAGTGTTGACATTCCCCCCTCTAACACAACCAATTTATAAACACTCTGTGAAAGAGAGGCCATGTTTACAGCTGCGGAAAAGGTTGGTTCTCTTTTTAGCCTCATTCATCCGACATAATAAAGACACTGTATCGCAGCTCAAACATCTCTCCAGGAAACCAGAGTACCTTCTGGCCCCGAGAGGAGATAGCATACTTTCAGTGAGTCAGATGGTGTTAGGATGAAATCATTATCATGGCTGTCGTCACTATCACATCATCTAGTGAAGCACCACTTTGCTTTATTGACTTAGCCCAAGACAAAGCACAGAGTGGGTCAACTTGGAATTGATTGTATGATGCATCGGCGTCTAGCCTGAGGGAGTATTTCTGCTGTTAGAGTAGCTACTTTGGAGAATCTGCAATCCCTCTGCAGCTTATTGCAACAGAGGTATGCCTGTTTCTTTAAAAACCCAGAAACCAATCATTGATTAATAAAACAATTTGTCCCCAGCTTATTGGGAACAAAGTGGGGTATAAGTAAATGAGTGAGTGTGATGTGGAAGATGGGTTTAGGATTATCAGTAAACTGGGAAAATTGATTAATGGAGATTGACTCATGTTCACTGCATTTGGTGACCGTGCCGATGAGCACAGCTCACCTGCTGACACAATTAGATTAGCCATGGCTAGGACTTACCTCCGGGTCTGTAAACAACATCGTCTTCCGTGATGAAGGACGTGATTTCTCCGTTCTCTGTGCGCTCGTAGCGCGACTTCTTCTTAGGCGTCTTCTTTTTGCCCTTCTTGCCAGCCTCCTCGGCCGTGCCGCTGCCTCCACCTGTGCTGCCATTGTCGTTGTCCTCATCCTCACTGTGCTCGCTCTCTGCATAGTTCTTGGCCCCGCCCTCCAGTGTGCAGCTGCGTCGGGGCCTGGAGCTCTCACTCTCTCGGTCACCCCTGTCCCCGTCCTGCCGCCGGGACTTACCAGCCTCTCTCTTGTCCCGGTCCCTGTCCCGCTCTTTCTCCCTCTCCTTCTCTTTGTCGGCCGTCATGATCCGCCACGTGCCTTCCTCAGTCCTCTCACGGCTGGGCCTCCGTGAAAGGTAGACTGTGAGCCTGGGCTTCAGTCTTCTGAATTTACCAGTCAAATCCAGGGAAAATTTGGCCACACCAACAACCCCAGTGTTTCAGAAAAGCTGTGGACAAGAGGAGGACAATTAGCATAATTATGTCAATAACCATCATTCTTACAGAACAGAAGCTACATTTTCTAATTAAAACGGATGTTTTGTGGGTGAGAAATACAAGATTATTTCCTAGAGATCAGGCAGCTGTGCTGACTCTTCTCAACATCACAGTAATTGCTGGCACTCCCCTCCATAACCATGTATACTCTGGAGAGCACTGAGTAGCTTTATCAAAGAACAGAACCTTCCAGCTTTCTGCTCAAACATATTTCCATTCCTTCAGAGAGGCAGTAAAACAAAGTTAATAAAGGGTAAAAAAATTGAAAAAAGCAAGTGAGAAAAGTAGAAAGACATGTGCTGCATGTAAAGTATCTGTAACACAATGAGCTAACGGGAAGTCAGAACTGAACAAGCATAAAAAAGAAGGATGCATTGAGGATGAGGCATGCAGCCAATAGAATTCCTCAGAGATAATGTGTCGAGGGGCTTTTCGGCACAAGACGCTGCTTGTCTTTTGCAATGCCACGGGAGAGACACAGCATAAAGCTCAATGACAAGAGTTAACTGGCTAGCTTCACTGCAGACCATCTGTGATGACACCAGGCTCAATTTTACTCATCTGTGTGCGGTTGTGTGTGTACTCTGGTTTACTAGACTGCACCCTAGCCCAACCTTCTGCCCTGGCTGGCAGTGCACCGCTGTGTTAATGTGAAGTGACAGCTCTGGAAGGAAGAACGCCGCAATCCAGTGGGAAAGGAAAGAGAGAGGAGAGAGGTCGAGCCAGTCATTTGCCATGTCCAGTCCACTGCCATTTTCAGCTATCGCCATTCACTCAAAAATAACCAAGCTACCACTTTCTCATGCCATAATGAAATCCTCCACAACAGTGGAGTGGGAAAAGCTGTAGCAGTATGCTGTCTGCACTACACTGCCCTACACACTGTGCCTACAAAAAAAAAGAGGCTTCTCATTTACTGCCAGTGTTTGCCCCCTCCACCCCCACCGCAACAAATTAACTAGAAATAGTTATTACAGCCCCCAGAGGGATCAGACCAGGCAATCAGCACCAGCGTTACCATGGTTGTGATAGCAGGGTGGGAGAGGGAGAGTGAAAAAGGAGGGGGGGGGATAGAGACTGAGCCAGGTAAAACAGACCCAGCTTCAAGTGATGTGGGTTTATTGAAACAGCAAGAAAGAATGAAAAATATAAGAAAAGTGGAAGAAACGTTTTTGGCAGCCACAGACACACAATGAAGCATGCTTGACAACAGCGCTCCTCAGCAGCGGGTGCTGTCATCTCGTGAGCAGACACCAACTGACAGGGCAGCTGCTCTTGTCCTCAGCTTCAACACAAACACCGGGCCCGATTAAACCACTGCCTCGTCACAGCCCCATTAATCACCTAATGATGAGTTACCACGGCGACCACTGGGCTGCCAGCATATACACACAAGAACACATTAGTCTACAGACAGGACGCAAGGGCTCGGGAGAGTTCGAACGCTGGTGCAACGACACCCACCATGGATACACACCTCCGTTGGTGTGCCAAAATACATACTGTGCCCCCCTCCTGTGTCCATATCCAGCAGCATGCCTTGGAGGTGTGAGGAACATGAAAACATTGATGAAGGTACCATTTTATAGCACGGCTCTAATCCAGGGAGCTGCCAGAAACTGTGTATGAGCTAAGCACCTCTTCTCTCCTCTAATCAGTAACATAAGCCTCTTCCACTGAAACCAACGAGGACCCTGAACTGTTGCAAATGGGGGGGGGGAGTTGGCCCATTCTCCTTTGATGTTGCAGGCTGCTACAAGCCTCTACAAGTATCTTTACAATCTAGATGCTATTAATTTGCATCTGGATACACTTTACACAACTGTCAAAGTCTGCATCTCCAGTTACCTTGCTGACGTTAACATAATTGTATTTATCAAGTCTCACAGCAAAATAAATTCTGCATGCTCATTCTTAATTGTGTTCAAACTTAGTAGTCAATTAACAATATGTTCAAGTGTCTATTGTTAATGTGCTCCACATCAGTAGCTGTAGCAAGTTAAATAAATTGAGTAAAAAGGAGTGAGTCAGTGTGAAGTGACATAGCAACCCTGTGGCAATGAAAAGTCATAATGTATTGATGACCGATGGGGGGGGGGGGGGTGAACGAGAGAGAAAGTGAGGGAGATGGCTCTCCTTCACCCACTCCCCGGGAAACAAAGTGCTTAGCAGAAAGCGGCGCTGGCTGCCTGGCCGATGAATAACGCCGTGAGGGGGCAGGTGAGGCTTGGAGCTATTACACATCAATCACTGGGCCAGGACCCTTTGAAAGATACCAGCTGTCTTAATGGAAAAGAGAAGGAGGGGGCAGTGGCTGGAGAGTGGTTGAAGGGGTCCCAGCCAACGTCACCTTCCCTAATCCACCATTCACATTACTGCAGTGAAGTCAAGGGCTAGCAGCCAGCAGGGCCACGCTCAAATACATTTCTCTTTTCAGTGCCTGTTTAAATGAGACCTCTGGCCTAAAAAACCACGCAGTTTGTGGCTCGATTAACACATCATCCCCCACAATGACCACACAGCAGGTTTCTGTTACTAAACACAGCTTTTTTTGTCATTCTCTCTCTCTCTCTCTCTCCCTAACAGCCTTTTGAAAAATCCATGATTTATTCATTCCAATCACTCCCACATTTACCCAAATCCATGCTCATCTCTGTTGTTTTAATAAAAACCTGTCTACGGATAAACATTCAAATTATCTCGCTTTGCTTGAGTACCTATACAGCTGTAGGGTTGTTTTTTATCTCGCCAAATCTTAGTAATTGATTATGTTGGATTACAAATTTGCAAAAGCTGGACGTTTATTTATAGAAGAAATAATAGAGAAGCTAGAAATATCCACATTTAAATGCAAAATAGAATCTAACAACAATATAACCAGCACAGCGATCCACTCAGTTGTGTGAGAGAGACTGAAAAGTCATTCATGGCATATTCAATTGGAGAATTATGAAGTAGCAAAATGTGATTGGCAAGGATTTAGGGCCAGCTTTGCAAAGGGATTGAATGAAATACTCGCATGAATACAGATTAGAGAACAATGTTAGCATGAATATACACAGGGCTATTAACAATGAGGGCAACTCAAATTGATCCGAATAAACCAGCCAGATCCTCAGCAGTGCATGGATCCTAGCTGTGGTGATGTTGAGCTGCAGCAGGTTTTCGTCAGCTCCAATCCATTACTCAGTGCCATCTAATCTAAACTGCCATCCAAGCCCCCCTAGAAACAACAGCACAATGAAAGGCTCAGCTGGAGGCAAGGGGTAGGCCACTTCATAAGGGATTCTCTGTGGTCTCTGCACCTCGCCTGCTTTGTCTTACCTGGTGCAATCATGGCTTGCTTTATTCTCAGAGGCCCTCTCCGTTTTGGTTCACACAGGGCAAAGACACTTGTCTGCTCCACTTGTTTTTCAATTCACTGATGAGTAACCACATATTTTTTTCCTTCTGCTAAAGCTGTGCTCACAAAAGGCTCTATTTTTAGCCGGCATCCGGGGTTAGTTTAGTAGGTAAAAGCCATGCTCGAGAAAAGATAGCTTGGGGCTTTCCAACATCAACATTTAAACCTGCCTAGAGACTCCCATGGTAAAAGGCAATGTGCTGCTGCACATGAACAAGATTCTCATGCACAACGACACCGTGTGCAACAATAAACTATCACTGCCTAAAAAGATGAAGACAATTTACTAAATCTCCCCGGTCTAACAATAGCATCAGTTTCTTTCCTTTTGCAATATAAACCAATACACACAAAGTCAAACACATTCTCTGTCCATCAGTCCACAGACATGCGGATCAGACTGTGTGCTCCAAAGGGCCTGCTCCACAACCCAAGATGTCCATTTTCCACAGGGTCTGTGAGCAGGACTTCATTTCGCAGCTTAATACCAGCTACTTCAAGACACAGTACCTCTCAGTCTGCCATGTTTGTCTGGCTGGAGCAAAGCTGAAGGCGTATTCAGCAGCTCTGACTGCTTCACGAGGCATCATGTTTAGACACAGCTCCTGAGGGAAATGCCAGGGTTGTCCATTGTCACCCTTCCCCTTTCCTACAAATGAGGCACTCTTGAGAAATGTAATCGTAAGCAGGCCAGTAAAGGACCTCTCCCAGTGTGTCATTGATAAGAGAAGCGGGGGAATGTGAGGTACGTGGCGGCGGCAGACAGCACTATCATGAATGTGGCTCTTAATTGAGTTTCCCTGTAAATCTGCAGGGCTGCTTTTTCTGCAGTGTGAATAAAGTGCCTGATTCGAAAACATTTCTAGTGTCTTTCACCTCTGGAGAGGCAGTGACAATTCCATTTTTTGGTGAATTATGATGCTGTAATGGAAATTTATCCAAAAGGTAAAGCTGGGGTCAGAAGAGGTATAAATATAAATACGCACTGGGGTCACATTCAAGCCTGACTTGTACTAAAAAGTATCTGGATCATGTATGTATCTTCAAACATTTATCTCTATAAAATGGAACAGAGCTCTAGCAGGGAGGAGGAGGAAATGAGCTACATGACATTTTCTCAATTAGATGTATATAGTAAAAAGATTTACTGGGAAAGAAAAAACCCAACTGTGATTTTGTCTTCTGTTAGAATGAAAGGACTCTTGAGATTTTAATATGTGAGCACTCAATCAAGTACCACTGATATTCTGCAATCAAATGTCCCCACTCTTCCTCTCAGATCTGCCTATCAGCTTAACGATCCTATCCGTCAGTTCAACTCCAACTAAAGTCTAAATGAGTGCGGGAGAGGAGGAAATGTATTCATACAGCTGCCCTACATCCTCCAGCTACTCTAATCACTATGTCATAGAGCAGCATGCCAACACAGAGGAAAAACTAACATAAATAGATTAGAGTGACAGATAAGACAGCTCTGAGTTTTCAGACTGACAGCGTAGGCCAGCAGGGGCACTGAAGGATGTCTTGAAGAACAGCTCCCCAAAACAGAGCCATTAGGTCAGTACACAAGACTATTTTTCTGCTGAAATTATTTAGCTATGTAGTGGAAAACTCTGCTCTATCCTCAAGCTGATGGTCGGGGTAGAGGGGACAATCGCTCAATTCAAAACCTTACAATAATGCAGTCCAAAAAACACCTCCATCTCTAGATACCACAGGATGGTATTATCTCTATTTAGGAACGGCTATTACTTCATATACAAACACTTTTAACCACCATCCACCAACCAACCATCAATCATCACGATTGACAAAATAAATTAAACAAAGGATTTGTCTTTGACGCGTAACATACGCATTTGTTTGTTACCCTCCATGCTAATTTCAGCATTCTCGCAACCAGAGCTAAAACTCACATCAGTCAATGCGTGCGCACTGCAAATAGACACCGCCAGTGAACGTCCTCCAGTTGGAGGTATGTTTATTCAAGGAAAAGGACAGCTTTAGGAAGCAGTCAGAGGGGAGCTGAATATTCAATATAGCGTTCAGCCTTGTCATCCACCATCTCAATCGTGCAGGCCAGTGATCCTACGCAGAGGGGAAAGCACCCTCTGCAGTGCACATGAGGAGAATAATATGAATCATGACTCTGTGAGGGCTCCATGCAGTTAGCCACGCTTTTTAAAGTGTGGTCACGGACAGGGCTGTGTTGTAGATGTTGCCTGATTCTGGATGAATTTCCTCTTCCTCATCAGAAAAAAAAAAAAACTAGGGGGAGTGATGAAAACACTCCTGGAACAAGCAGGATCTGAACTCAGCTCCCATATCCTCTGAGGACAGCTCACAAAACATGCAGTGGCATTTTAGTGGAC
>JAVQJF010114959.1:0-12871 GCA_036023855.1 Gadopsis marmoratus
AGGGGGGGGGGCGCAAGTCTGTTTTCTGCATTTTGTCTTCTGCTCAGTGGGGGTGCTTGCTTCTAGCCTCAGGTTACACTGGGGAATTGTGTGTGTGTGGGGGGGGGGGGGGAGTAGCCTGAGCTGTGTTGGTGAATGACAGCAATGCCAGGCTTGGTGTTAACACCCGAGGTGAAGCTGCTGAATACAAATACACATGATAAAATATATTTCCTCCTCACTCACAAATAATTAAAAGTTCTTATTCTGTGAGAAAACACTCCAACTTCCCCCATACTTTGTTTCATTTGTATATGTACAGTATCTTACATGCTACAGATAGCTTATGCGACAGTTGCACTTATTTTAAGTGCTCTAAATGCAACTCGCATACATAGAGATTCTACTCAATTTTGAGGAGCACAATGTACCACTGATGAAATATCAAGCATGTCTGCTAATGATTGGGAGGTCTCAGAAAGGACAGAGGAATTAAATGATGGCGTAAAGAAGGATGGCATACAACAGGTTTTCATAGTGATGCTACCAACACGCAGATTCTGAAAACTAGTCTGGGATGGTAAAATCAGCAGTGCGATCCATCCTAAAATTCCCTCCTTGAAATTACAACATTTAGGCTACATAAAACGTCAAATTGTTTGGGCTTTGTCTTTTGAAACTATCAAATAGACATACTCATTTTAATGCTAAAATAAAACATGACTGACCAACCACTAGATAGAACTATATTACTACTATAACTTTACCATAGTAGGCCTTCTTCCTACCCGTAATACAGATCATTTATCTATATGTGTTTATATACTGTACGTGTGTAGAGGTTTGCCCTGCATCCACACCCACTGCTCCTACAGGTGCACACTTCGATTAACAATTAACATTAATGTTATATGCTTTTAGGACATTTATGGCTAAAAGGATAATTGTTTTGCTGTGCAAGCACCTATTACTGCAAAGCACACACACACACACACACTAACCTGCATAAAAGTGAGAATTTAACTAATTTAGTGTGATAGAGAGGACTTTGAGGGACCTTTAAAAGGTATGTCAAAGGACAGATACTGAGGAGATGCATTCCTGCCAACTCCACCGGCTTACAACGTGCCCCACACACACACTTCCTCTCATCATCATCCTCCATTCTCCTCCAGAAAAAGCCTATGATGACCTGGGTGTGTAGCTTATTAACCTCCCCATCAGTTCTTATCAGCCAATGAATAGTCCAGTCATCTCCCCGCCCCCCCCAGAATCTAAGGGTGAAAAAAAATGTCTCCTCACGTCAGGGCTATAATTCAATCCGCACACAAATCATTTAAGGTGCACACAGACACACACACACACACACACAGAGGGAAGAGGATCAGTGGTAACATTTTGTCAACCTTGGTTCTGGTGGGCTTCCAAGACTGGTGTGGACAAGATGATACTGAAGTAACAACAATTGGAGGAAACATGGTTTGTGTGTTTGTTCACGTGTGTACTGCCTGCATGTGTGGTGTGTGTGTGTGTGTGTGTGTGTGTGTGTGTGTGTGTGAGGGCAGAATAAATTAATGACTGATTTCTCCCCTTGCTTTGATGGCATTAAGAGCCCTCTTCTTCTCAATGTGCCGCATTAAATGCTTTTCTCTCCATCTCTCTTTCCCTCCGTCTCTCCCTTCTTTTTTTTGACAAGCAGGGCCACCCAGCAGAAAGCAACTGATGCAATACGCCAGAGTAATCCACCCCCAATCCGCCGCCACCACCACCACCCCTCCCACTATCTTTAGTCTTTGACACAGTAGCCATTATCTGTGGGATTTAGTTAAACCAAACCTTCATGTATTTGTTAGGCCCTGGGTTCGTTTTCTCTTCTGACTGCTCTGCTTGAGTGTGGCCAGGCTGGGGGGAGTGTTTTCTTGGGTTGATTTTTTACATAATCAGTACAGCTAGCATGAGACACATGAAGAGGGGGTCCTACAATGCCATCTTGCTGGATTCTGCTCAGAACATTAAATATCTTAAATGTATTTGTATTCCCTAACACACTGAAGGTGATTCATATTGCTACGGGCCTGAACCCCTATGCCATTATAATTCCATAATACCATTATAGTTATTTTTTTTATGCAATTATTTGTTTTGTACTTTATTTTGATGCGCCCTTGTGATATGTTCTCTGTTTCTACAATTGCCAATTGTTTGAGGCTATTATGTTTGTTTTAAAAACCAAATAAAGTATCGATCATAAAAAAATTCTTACAAAGTCTGAGATGAAATGTGTAACCTTGTTAGTTTTGATTGGCTTCGAAAACACTGAACTGAGACAGAAATCTTTACAGAAGTTAAAAGCTGCAACACAATAAATTCTACTTTAATGTAATTAATTTAACCAAACAAAAAAAAAAATGTATGTCATCACCGTAAAATGAGTGTGAAACCCATGCAATTAAAGTGAGAACCAAAGAAACCAACCAAAGAATTGAAAAAACTAAATTTAAATCAGCCCTGGTCACAATGTAATTAATCCAGATAAACATGTGAAATAAAGTCAGCATATTATAGAAAGTCACATACTCATGGATTAGTTAAAAATAAACGCGTTGGGTTATAATAATATATGATATAGACCAGTTCTAACCTGATAGTAAACATCGACAAGATAGACAAAGAGAGTATGTCTTAGCTTGAAAACAATTCACCCTTCTTTATTTCCAGATTGTGACTTGTTTCTACTATCAGCTAATATCTATGAAACAATGCTAAACACTGAGGCCTTCCTCTCTGCCACACGCAGCTACAGGGCTAAAAGCAGTGTTATGGAATCCCTGGTGAAATGTGCAGATAAGCCGGGGCTGTGTGAGGCTAAGCTAAGGTTAAGCCAGGTGGTTTAGCTCCCTGAGTATTGTGTTTACACACACACTGAGGTGTGAACCATTTGGGGAGCTTAGAGGGGCAGAGAAACATGAGTTGATTTAGTGCTAGTGTAAACCTTACTACCTGTAGATGCTGTTAATTGAGAAAGCTTAACAGAAACAACATCAACATGCATCTGTAGGGATTTCTGATGCGGGCCACGAGTCAGATTTCACATGCTTTAGCAGGAATACAAACTGGTATAGTAGGGCTAGGTATGAAATCATAATACTTTTTGATAAAGACAGAATTGACTGAAAACTCAACTACCGTGAGCAGGCATAGAATGTCTGGTCAGATTTGCAGTTCTTAGTCTTTAGCATATTTCATGATTTAAATAGAAATGTTGCCAATTTTAGATTATTTTATGCATGCATAGTTCTTGTACGGCTTCTTGTGTTTAGACTACATTTAACATTTGAGAACTCTGGTTTACGTTGTTAAATAGTTTGCAAAAAAAAGAAAGAAAAGGGTTTTGTAGAAAACTATGTTGATATTTGTACAGAAACTATTGTGTCGGCACTAGTATAAAAACAAATCTCAATTGTTGCTAAACCGTAATCTACAATGGGTTCATAAATGTACAGGCCCGCATGCAGGTCAAGCAACTTATGAGGCATTTATATTTATTTATAAAAAGCAGTGAAAGAGAAGGGGGTAGAGACATTTCTGAATGAAGACGTGCAAGTATGTGAGAGAGAGAGAGAGAGAAAGCGGTGATAACCCCCAGCGGAGAACCCCCCCCTCAACCTGCTGACAGACAGCTGCAATCTTTTTAGCATAAGTGGCTCCGCCTGCTCCATTAGCAAAGGGAGGGAGGAGGGTCTGTGTCTGTGTGTGTGTGTGTGTGTGTGTGTGTGTGTGAGAGAGTGAGAGAGAGAGAGAGAGAGAGAGAGAGGAAGGGAGAGAGAGAGGAAGGGAGAGCTCAACTCCCCTGGGGTAGATGTTAGAACAAATTTGAGGGGTGTCATATTACACGCCTTATGACAAGAAGCAGAGGGGACGATGAATTTGCTTGATGAATTAATTTGTGGACCAGTAATGGCTCCGCTAACATTAGTCATCCTTCTTACATCTCAGTGCTGCGATTCACTAGTTTCTCTCCCTCGTCTCTCTGTGTTACACAATCGTTGCATCCTCTCATTCATCTTTACTCCCCCGTCTGTCTCTCCTTCCTCTCAGAAGTTTGCTTACAAGCAACAGCTCAGTCCTCTCCCTTTACTATATCAATAAAAATTATTTTGGTAAAAAAAACAAACAAAAAAAACAAACAAACCCCAACACAATTCTTTTCTAATCTTTAAAAAGGTAAGAAGAATTGAGTCTTTGGTTTGTTTAATATACTCCCTAATCTACATTGCCCCTAATGTGTTTGTAAATGTGTCAAATAAATCCCCCCACAATGTTACATTACAACTGACACCAACACCAGCTGGTTACTGCCACTGGCTCCAGCTTTGATTCAATACACAAATGCAAAATTGCTGTGTTTAAATAGATATTTAAATGGAAATGTATTGGGAAAGACAGCTGTTGGTATTTGTAGTCTGGAGTGCTCATTACAATGGAAAATGGGGAGGGGTGTGTATGGGGGTGGGGGTCGACAGGGTGATGACAAGGGTAGCATGGCGAGCAGCTGTGTTAGCAAGTGAATGGTGTAATTACTGGCCAAACCTCTGTCATTAACCTGCATTGTCGAGTGCCACCACATCCGTTACCATAAGAAAGCCTTGATTAATTGACTGCAAGGTTGAAATGCAATTATGTCGTCGGGCCGCAATTTTCGTTAACTAAATAATAATCAATCACATAAAAAAAAAAACATCTAGTGAATCTGAGCTACGTGAGAGTATGTTTTCTTTTTAATTTTAACTCTGTTCCTAAGAGAAGGAAGAAAGATCGAGTTTACATTTACAAACAAACAAAAAAATATAAGCAGCAAAACAGGTGGATTAAAATGCGACAGCTTCACTTCACAAGCCAATAAATTAACCTTTACGATAAATTTATATGACAGACGGTTTTCAGCTACAGCACAAAAACAAGACGATCAAACAAAAATAAATCGCTGTTGCTCTGGTTTATTTGATCGTGTGCATCACTGTGTGCAGCTGAGTGTGCAGTACATGCCCTCTATGGGTGTGTATGAACATATTCAGTGTTTTTGTTAATGTGTAACTTGTGTATTCAGTGCTTGTGTTTATTCTGTGTTTGTATGTGTGTGTCTATGACGATGTGTTTGGCAGCCTGCAGCACGGTTTGTTGGACCGGCTGCTGCATGGGGTCTCAGGAAGAGAGGCGGCTGATGAAAGCATTGGCGGGATGCTCCAATAAAGAGCAGATTATCACAAGCGGCCATTGTCCACCTCCAATTCTCTCCAACAACCCCCCCATACGCAATCCCCACTTACTCACCCCTCTGCTGAAAATGTTAATCGACCCCATCGTTGGTAGGCGGAGGAAAGGAGGAATACCTTGCCCACTCTGTACAACTTTAACTGATTTAGAGGAAGTGTGGAAAAATAAACAACAAATAAAAGCAGTGACAAAATCATCAGGGAGAAAGAAAGTGAACAGACAAAAAAATATAGGACAAAAATAATGTAAAAGGAAAAGCAGCCCACAATAATTCCTGCTCGAGTTTACAAACAAATGTAACTTGTGCGCCTCTGGGACGTGGCGCGTAGCTACACCCCCTTCCCCCCTCCCTCCCGTTGACTCCATCCACCCAGCTCGTTTTATCTGAAGATTCTCAGACAATGCCTAGAGGATCCCCTTCCCTAATCTTCCTAAAAATCCCCCTTTCATCCCCACTGTTAAAGAATGTATGAAAGGCTGACACCGAGCTGGGGAAAAAATGGGGGAGGAAAAAAAAAAAGGAGAGAAGCAGTGCACATCTGGGAATGAGGGTGGTGTCACTGTGCTGGACTGTCCAGCACAGAGAGTGCAGGGAAGTAGGAGCTCAGTATTGGTCGCTTGTCGCAGAGTCCTTGCAAGTTGACTAATTAAATTGTTTTGCTGCTCAAACATTCAAATGCCCGAGGAGATTAAGGGCATGAGCGGGAATGGGAGTGTATGTGTGTGCGCGTGAGTGGTGGTGGTGGGGGGTTGTTAATCTGTGTTCTGACCCAGTTGAACCTTGGAGTCACACACACACACAAAACAAAAAGCTGAAATCCTTTGTTTTGTCCCCTCAAAAGCAAGAAAAAGGCAATGGGTTTTAAAGGAGTGATCCCTAGATTTCTTTTCTTCCCCATAGGGGAAGAACAGTGCATTTGCTGCTGAAGTGAATTCAAGATGACCACAAACACATTCCACTGTGGTCCGACACAAAACCATTCGATTGAAATTGAGTGCTCTTTTCGTAACCCTGACGACGACAACAACAGCAACAACCAGAAAATGACCAAAAGGCTTCAAAATGGAACACATGTTCTCTCGGCTGCGTCCATCTGTTGCCGTGAGCTTAAGTTTACAACCTGGGTCTGTGATTATGGATAAACAATAGTCGTAATCTCTCTGCTCAACAATTTCAATCACAAATCACACAGTGGACACGCCTATGGCATAGCCTGTGTTTACTTTCCAAGTGTACCTTTATTGGAAGATTCAGGACGAGAGCCGTGTTTGAAGCTTAATGTTACTTGATTCGTTTTCAAAAGTGCACTGAAGAACCAAGAAGAGCTGTACAATGTAGCACCTGAAAAACAAAGCGTGCACTGATTGAAGCCAACACCAAAACCTCTCTCCCTCCATCTTGCAAGTCTGTGAACTGGGGAGGGTATTATAGTCTAAACACTTTTTCCTCTGTCAGTGCTGAAAGATTAGACTGGTTATCCCATTAAAGTTGGTAAAATGCCATTCTTGTGTCTTTAAGCCCTCGTATAGGAGGTCAAGATGAGTCTGCCTGCTCTTACAAGGCGGGCACGGATGTAATCTGCCCAAAGTTACAATAATTAATGTTAAGCTTTTTCAGCAATACGTTTGTGAAAGAACTAGCCCTGATAATATACTTAAAGCTGCACACGTTGTTTGTGTTGCCGCAACAAGACGAGGCAGGGCTTGATGTGCATGCGTATATGTGAGTGTGTGTGAGTCCCTATGCCATTCACGTAGCCCAGCTTAAAGCTTTAGTCAAACCATAAGCTGAAGCTGCCACAATGCTGGATTAGGACGACAGGCATGGGAGAGGCTGGCTCACTTGATTCTAAGGAAATATAAATGTAACACATGCACTCTGAGAATGATCTGCAGCCCATCACCATTAGTGTTGGGACTACAATTTCTAGGAGACAAATGAACATTAAAAGGATGGAATATAGCTTTAAAAGGAGAAGAAATTCAAAAGCAATGCTGTAGATTTCAAAATATGGTGGTAATATTTGTACAACAGTGCGCATATAGTAGTGATCTTAAAATCACTTAATCCCTGATAATACAATTAGCTGAATCAAAATTTGCATGCAGGACTTAGTTTGGATGACTAGGATTTAGAGCCACAGGTTCACATTCAGCAATCCTTCACACAAACACACACCAAGTCAAGACCAGCAGCCCTATGCAACATGAAGGCATTGACAAACGGTCTGTCCCTTTCTCAGATACTGAGCGGGATAGGCTGCATGTGTAAAGTGCATTAAGCTCTTGCTGGATCCCTCCTTGTGCCATTCTCCTCTCGTCGATTCGCAGACACAAAGGCAGATTAAAGGAGCGTGCGCCATAAAAACCCTGTGTCAATCTTATCGGCTTCGAGTGCAATTTTTAAACATATGTTAATCTGGGAGAGCTAAAACTCATTCTCTCCTCTCTCTGCTTGTTTATCTCTTATCAAATGCGCAGTAGGTGAGAGGCAGCTTTGCGGTACAGCTAAGTGCCATTATTTGGATAATTGCGTCCATTGTTGCAGGTTATATAGCTATTTTAAATGGAAGGTGTGTGTAAATAGGTGCAGGGGCCAGGTAGGGGGTGGTTGAGATATATTCAAACTGGGACCAGGGGATTTTCTTCAAAGGCTACATGACGCATTTCAATGCTTCTTCATACCCCAAGCTGAATTTTCAATAAGGAGTGTCTGATATATTTTTCTGTGTAACAATACCTTCAGAAAACTATCAATGCCAAGGTCAGAAGCATTACATGAATCTGAAGAAACACACTAACGATGAATAGTGTCATTATTCTGATGAAAATTAGCATGCGAATAAAACATATCCATGACATCTTCTAAAGTTCAAGCTATTCAGTCTGTGCAAGAACCTTTAATTTCCCCATAGAGCAATGTGTATAAAGGTTGTATGATGGTTAAACAAACGTTTCAATAGTAAACTTGTAACAGCCATGTAATAATATTCTAGTCAAAATGTGTATACAGTACAATGGAGACACAGCTTCTGCTGAAATGCACTCATATAATCAATAAATTCCTACAAATATTTGGTCTGTTGCAGGAGGTGAACGTTCTCCTAATGTTGCATGTGTGAAGGACAGTGCTCCCAGTGGTGCAAGAATAACAAGTTCATTAGTCGAGGGGGGGCGCCACAGGAATTCAAATTCCCCCCCGGCCCGGGCCTGGCCTCTGATTGGCTGACTATGTCGGCATGGCGAGACTCATTAGAGCCCAGCAGTAATTAAGAGTTGTTAGAAAGTGAATTCTCCAACCGCAGATTAGAAAATTAAACTATTTACTGATTACATATTAATAGAAGACAACAATGGCGCTTGCCATAAGCTTGGAAGGCAACCAAGGAATAAATCTGTGTACTTAATTACCATAAACAATGGGGGCATAGAAATGGAGTTTTATGCACACTCCCTCCTGTAATGTGTCTGATATCAGAAGACACTTGACAATTCTTGTTCAATTATCTCTATTATTTAATGTGCTGTGAACTGCCTCTGAGTAAATAAATTAACCACCCCAATTACTTGGGATTCATCTAGGGAGGGCCGCGGCGTAATAGAAAATGCCGCAGAAAGCTGCATTGTCCCCAAACCAGGGGAGGGAAGAGGGGGAGGAGAGGAGATGTGTGGAAAAGGAGGGAGAGCGGGGGTGAGAGAAAGGAGACAGCAATAAAGATTCACAGGGATAAAAAGGAACACAGCAAATAAAAGGGATGGAGAGACAGAGAGGGTTGAGGAAAAGAAGAGTGAGAGAAAAGGAAGGACAAGAAAAAGAAAGAAAACCGATTAAGTTAGCACAAAAAATTAAAAAGTAACAGATAAGTTACTTAAAACAGGAAGAATTACAAAAATAATAATATATTATACACGTATATAAGAAGAATGTGAAACTCTACTTAGTGAAGAAAGGGGGAAAAAAGGATGAGGGAAGGACAAAGCAAAAGCATGTGATATCAAAGAAGAATACTGAGTAGCAGCAGAGCACAGAGGATCTTCCCAGGCTTTCTGCTGGTGGAGCAGAGAGATGAACAGTCATTCATGGGTCAGTCGGTCTGTCTGTTCACATCTGCCCATCAGTCCTGCAGCGCTGTGCGTTACCATAGCACCTCGGCACACTGAGCTCACCCAAACCTACCTCATGAGGTCTGAATCATATGATCATATGCACTGCTATGACATCCACCCCTGCTTAGAAGGTCTGCTGTGTCTGTGAACAAACTGCACAAAGTTCTGGGTATAATCTACACAATTACACATTAATAAACAGATGGTTAATATGGGAATAGTCAATGAAACACATTTCTACAATTCTTCAGAACGCACTGGATTCTAAAGCCCTGCTAACATTTAAGTAGAAACTTTGTTTTAAGAAGAGATCTATAAATCTCTCAACACATGAATAGTAGCTATGACTTCGTCATTATCTAATCTTTTGTTCAATCAGCTCAATTAAAATTGTGCAAAATGGTGTCAGTATACTTATGTGCGAAGCAGGGTGTTTTAAAAAGAAGCCTACATGCTCAGTCAGCTGTCCTCGGATAAAACATGGTTTTATGCAGACAGAAAAGTGGATCATGAAGACGTCAAAATGTAGAAGTTAAGTCAAAAAACACAGTTCTGTTTACACTGAGAAGTGATACCTTTCTCAAGTGACAGATGACGTAGTTTTAATGCATGAGAAGCACCAGTGCTGACAAGCAGGGAGAGAAGGGAATTGAGTTTGTGCTGTACCTGTGGTTAAAGAACTTGGGGATTACATTACTAAGAGTAGAGGAGAAAATATTGGTATTTTACTTTGGGCAGAGACACAAGACTAATGGAGGCTGATAACGTGGTGGTGGATTTAGCAACCAGGTATCGGTTCACACATGTGAATAATAGGGGAGTGGTACATGTAATATATATAGAATAATAGGGGAGACTACATGTGTTGTCCAACATGCATCAATGCCCATGTTGTGTGCACGTATGGTGCAAACAACTTGTAATGAAAAGGCCTGTGAACTATGCCAAAAGGACCCAACAGCAGGCTTGTATGGCAAATTGGTGATTGGCTCTGTTGAACTTTAATCTGGCTGATTTTGAATTCATCATGAAGGGAGACCGTCTCACAACTTGTGTTGGCATCTGAGGAAAAAGCTGATCAAGATTTGAAGAAAGTAACATTATGTGAAATTCCTTTAATTGTAAGTCCCCAAATTCAAATAGGCACTTGGGACATCTAATTAGGTATTGGAAAATGGACCTCTGGACATTATCTGGTCTTCAAAAGTGTGGCTGGCAGAGTAAAAAACATCAACATTTGCAGGTAGCTGGTGGTAATTTCTCACCATCTAGCCCAGTCAGAAGTGATGGACCAATAGCGGATCCTGTTTTGCTTACAGTCAATCAGTTGCAGCTTCAATCAGACATTCTGGGTCCAGAGAAAACATATCTATCATCTATGACAGCCTACAGAAAGGTGACCTCAGTTGCTGAGGTGATAAAGGTTACTTTAGTCACCACCTGTCACTGGCGCATCTCGCACTGATGCCTGTAGAACTTGGCCTAAAGGCACAATCCATAACCTATTGGATGAAGTCTCTGGCATAAGTGCTGCAAAATGAGATATGGAAACAGAAATGCACTTTCAGGACTCTAAGCAGCAATGACCAAATGTGACTTTTATAGGATATAATACATTCTGTATCACCTATATACAGTATATTGCACCACATCACCCAGTAGTCAGTGTGTTGACTTGTGGAAACCACATTTTCTCGATTTCATTCCCCACTGATGCTATAAAGGGGGTGAAAAGCAACCAAGGTGAATTTCTCTTTGTGATATCCTTTTATTATTTTGTCCTTGCCTTCCCTGTTGTCACCCTGTTCCTTTTCTAGTGAATCATATTTTCAGGAGGGGACCGCAGGTATATATATATATTTATATAACTATATAAAGAGAAATCTTTATGGCTGAAGGTGTTTGGAAGTAAATAACCTGGCGTCTTGCTGGCTAGCGGTTGGTTTATCAGTGGGTGAAGAAGAAGAAGGAAAAACAGCCCTTCAGATTGACACAATGGCAGGCGCTCCGACAGGGGAAGAGGGCACAGAGGCAGGGAGGGAGGTGAAAAGCGAACACAACAAACAGAGGAGAGATAGTCTCGATATCTGGACCCAAATGGGATGGGGAAGGTGAGCACAAATCCCACCGCCCCAGTTTGCTTTTCTAAAAACCTCCTCTTCTATCCTTCCCTGTGTTGCTTCTTTAGGATTTTGGGGGGCTAAATCCACCAAGGTGTGCACTGATATACCAGAAAATGCACGAGTACCAAATAACTACAGCAAATACTGTAAATACACGTTCAGAACATTTGCAAACATAAACATTTTACACTTCCTGGAACCATGTTGTTTTTTTTCTTCTTTTTTCCCCCACAGCATTCTTTGGGTGAGGAATGGGATGGTTTAGTATCACAAACGGGATGCTATTCTCCAATTTCAGTTAGGGACTTAACGGAGCCAAGGCCCCTCTTTTGGCTCGGCATACTGTCTCATGTCTTAACAAGGCTTTACCCCCGGCCAAATCTTAAATAAAAACCTTCCGAATCTGGCTCCATACGCCAAACCAGATTGCACTTTGTATGCGCGGGTGTGTAAGCATTTGTGTGTGTCTGTTGTGGATTTGTGAACTGTGTCAGTGCTCATGTTGTGTTGCCTCGTATTATTATTATTATTATTTTTTTACATTTCTTTGCCTCTCCCTCCCTCTTCCCTTTAACTCACCCCCGTCTTTCCTTATACAGCATATCAATGAAGGCCAGATATGTACTAGGGGAAGGAGGGTGTGTGTGTGTGTGTGTGTGTGTGTGTGTGTGTGTAGCCGTGCATGGCTGAGCACACTGTTCAATAGTGTGGAGGCTGGCTGGCTGGGGCCGCGGCTGGCAAACGGCTGCAGCGGAGACTTCAGCTGGGGCTCCGCTATCGCACCCAGTTATCGTTTCCCCCATGAAGGGCTCCCTTATCACCCCAGCCCAGAGAGGTCTCCCTTCTTCTCCCATCCCCGAGACACCCCCCACCCCTCTTTCCCTCCCCACCCACCCTTCCCCTCCCCTTTCCACTTCCTCCTCCTCCCTCACTCCCCCATCCCCTCCTTTCATATCCACCCAGTGCTCCGTCGTGCAACATTCAACCGAAAAGGGTGGGTGGGTGGGGGGCTTCAAAGATTCTCTCTCGCACAAATGCACACACACAAACTCCCTGAGTGTACATACGTGTGTATGTGCGTGCGTACGCTCAATTTGCCAAAACAGTTTTTCCAGTGTAATTGGGCTTGGGGTACCTGTGTCCATGAGATAGCGCAGCCTCTTCTCCACGCGAGCTGCTCGGGCGTCTATGTGCCTCTGCTCGCTCTCCAGTGCAGACAGCTCCCCAACCACATACTGACTGGTGTCTTTGAACGCCTTCTGTCAACCAGAGAGAGAGAGAGAGAGAGAGAGAGAGAGAGAGAGAGAGAGAGAGAGAGAGAGAGAGAGAGAGAGAGATTGGGTATGAGAGAAAAATAAGAGTAGTGCTATAGAGCAAGAAACAGAGAG